>JALPQI010024191.1:0-13536 GCA_025490895.1 Thaumatotibia leucotreta | reverse complement strand
TAGATGGAGTACTGTCGATGCCGCAACTATGCTCTCTCATGCCCTGGCCACGACATCGGTCTAAGCCCTAAGGCGACCGGCTTAGCGGAAAACGTATGGTGCTCCCTCTCGTACCCATATCGGCATCCCGCTCCAACTCGTGGATTCGCTCGCCGCTGGTCGCCTTAGACCAATGTCGTGGCCGGGGCATCACGGTACGCGCGCACGAGGGAGCGGAGCGGGGCGCTCTCCTCGCCCACGGTACGCCTCACGTCATACGATATTTTTTCACTGAACCTACTGCGCCTTAAAACTAATTTAGATGATCAATTGTGGGGGAAATGTGATTAGGAATTAGGTATGCTAAGTGGAACGCGTTTGAGAAGCACATAGTCTTAGCACAGGATTAGTGCGACAATATATGTCGCCGCGAGATAGACTATCCATCCCTCTTTTATTCATATAGTTAGTAAAAGATGGAAAATCTATCTCGAGGCGACATACTGACATAACAATCATGTGCTAAACATACTAGACTCATTTTCTTAGTGTCGCATGTTTCTGTATTTCATGTGGCCTGTGACAACCATGTTAAAAAGTTTAAGTTTAATTTCAGTAACAAATAGTATCTACATTTTAAAATCCTATTAGTATTTAGCTCTTTTTTTCCCTCATTACTGACATCTTGCATTATGCTATCAGTATATAGTCAATAAAATTGTACTTTTGTGCATAATCCTTTTTCTTCTGTTTTTTACGGAAATATGCCGAATTCATGTTGCTGTCCCTTGTCCCAATGAACTTCAGTAGCCATTTCACTGAAGCCAATGGAAATAGAAAGATAACTTCGGACGAAGGAAAAACATTTTGCACCACAGCTGTAACCTTTACGCCACTATAGAATTACGTCAAACTTTCAAGTAATTAAGCTTACTTTGCTTGCTTGAGGGATTGTATGTACCCGAGAAAATTGACTGGTGGTTGCTAAGACCGAGTGCCCGAGCGGTGCAGGCATCAGCCGCGTAAGCTGAGCACGTGGGTTCGATTCCCACCTCGAACGTTGGTGATCTTGGTTGTTTTTTCTTTGGTTTATGACATCCAATATTTATAAGCTTACTTAAGTTTATTACAATTTGATTTGAATTGATTCACTTAGTTCCCATTCATTTATGAATAATGTACAGAGTCATATTAGTTTTAGTCACTTATCAATACGTTTCAGTTAAAAAATTACCAGGGAATTTAAAATGGATATATTCTCCCAGAAATGCTCTCCTAGATGGCAGTAATGACAAAATACTCGGCCGTCGATGCGAAAACTGCACCAAGATTGGCTGTCTTTGTGAAGAAGCGATTGTCTACTATAATAGAACTATTTGATTAAAGAACTGCATCTATATGACAAACCACAGCCATCATCTTATAGTACATTACTATAGAGGACAGGAATCGAAGGGTTACAGGCCAAACTGTAGATATATCTGGCCGAAGGAACTGAGGCCAGATAGGAATACGCGGCCTGTAACCCTGTTTCTCGCCGAGATTTGTATAGTGCTTTTCTCAAGCTTGCCATGAAATAAAACGAACTGATTTCGCCGAACCATACTATTTGATTTGTAAATAAACCAATGTCCAATAGTACAGTATTGTACAACATTAAAAAAAAAATTCGCGCCTAACTTTTTTTTTAATCTGTTTGAGGTATCCTTTTAGCTGGTGGTATAGACATTAGTTCTTAGGTTATTATTTTTTTCTGTGGCTGAATGTCAAGACATAGTGTCACAATTTGACGTTTCAAAACAAAAGACAATTTGTTTGCAGTCCTAGGTGTGAAATAAATACATGAAATCTCTTTACATATCATCTTAGCATATGACACCGGATACATAGTATTTCCGGGTTTAATTTAAAGTAAGTAACATCAAAATTCCGTAGCAAGTTTGAGAAAAATTCATTAAATTATTTTATAATGGCCGTTGGGGCGGAAAGGTTCTCGTGCTGCGACCACGTACCTAAAGGCGCAGCGTGGGTAAGGCCCCCCACAATGTCGACTGATGACCTGGTGAATGTCGCAGGAGGCCGCTGGATGCGGGTGAGACAGGACCGGTCATTGTGGCAATCTTTGGGGTAGGCCTATGTTCAGCAGTGGACGTCTTTCGGCTGATATGATGATGATGATGACTTTATAATAAAAAGACCGGCCAAGTGCGAGTCGGACTCGCGCGCGAAGGGTTCCGTACCATTATCAATTTATTATTAAAAAATACAGTTAAATCAACCTACCTCAAAAACTATAGGAGATAATTTAATCAAACCAAAAATCGTTGATAGAGTTTATTAATGTGCATAACACATATTTTTTTAGAATTTTATATCGCGTAGTTTAAAACATAGAGGGGGGGGGGGACACATTTTTCAGACTTTGAGAGCTGATATCTCGAAAACGATTTGCTTAAATAAAAATGAGATTTATAAACCTTCATATCATTTTCAAAGACCTTTCTATTAATACCCCACACGCTTATATACAACTAAAAAATTTTTTTTTATCCCTCGGTTACATGTATGGAGGGCCCCCACCCCAATGGTTTTTTTTACAATTTAGTATCGTAATCCTGTAGCGGTTTATACAACACATATCCTTACCAAATTTCGTTACTGTAGTATTAATAGTTTCCGAGTAAATCAGCTGTGACAGACGGACAGACGGACATGACGAATCTATAAGGGTTCCGTTTTTGCCATTTTGGCTACGGAACCCTAAAAAGCAATTAATAATTTACATTCTTATATGTAATGCGTATTTGCTAACAATACGTAGCTGAATGAATGTCTTTAGGAACTCGCTTCGAACTTTCAACTTTGTTAGTACTGAATAGAGTTCAAAACGTGGCATAGCAAATATCTCGGTGGTATCTTATATCGAATACCTTCTGGTATTTAAATATCTTTTGGTATATTTTCTCTTCTGGTGTATAAATGATTAAAGGACACCAAACTATAAAACAAACGAATTAGGTACCTATTATGTTTTATTCTCATAAATTGGAAACATCATGAACCCGACGTAACACTAGCTTTATTCAAATCAGCTAATTTAAAAATTCCATTCACAAACTGTCCGGATTTATTTCACAAATTCCTAGTACCTGAGACGGAAGGAGATTTTTGTCCGGATTCAGACACACCGTGGAACGTATTTTCTTCCTTTTCACAAATATCTCAATCGAAAATGGACTTTAAAATGTTAAACTAAATCTGAAACTCCAATATCGGATATCGTAAGATTTTGCGGTGAGGTGTTATATTTTTATTCACTAAAAGTCTACCTTACAGTCTAGTTTATAGGTAGGAAATTCAAATGACCATCAGGAAAGCTAAGAAACTGTGGTGTTGAGGTAAATTCAATATATTAGAAGTGAATTCGTTTCTAGTTTCGAAGGCTTTATACGTAGCATTTCGACGTGTAAATATACTTAGGTACTAAGTTTGCAAATGGACGTTTGGATTTCATATTTCCCGTTAGCTTTTCCTGAGATCTCATTATTATTTCGTGTGTGGCTTCCAGAATTCGAATTTAGATTTGTTTGTTCCTGATATGAAATATTATTCTGGGTATTCTAGATTTGTTTTGGGACAGGGGATTCTGTCCCATGCAAAGACTTTATGGGAGCGTCTCCCAGTGCTGTCAGCCTCTGTAGTTTAGTTGGTAGTGACCCTGCCTACAAAGAAGGTTCCGGGTTCAAATCCCGACGACGGCATTATTTGTGTATTTATTTATCACAAAATATTTGTTCCTTGGTCATGGCTGTCTATGTATTTAAATATATGTCTATCTAACCATTTATCGTCGCCTGGGAACCAAATCACAAGCCTTATTTGAGCTTACCGTGGGACTAGGTCGATTGGTATAAGATGTCTTAAGATATTTATTTTATTCATATATTTGGAGAATTGAGATTGCATAAACAGCGTTGAAGTTTCGAAACTGAACGAATAAGGAATCGAAAAGACAACTACATTGAAATGAATTCGTTGGTACGCCAAAGGTGAAAACGTTAAAAGAAGCTCCTTCTGTAGATATGTTCTAGAGCATAAAATGAGTTTTGACATCGTCTACGCACGACGTAATGTTGCACTTTTTGAGCAAGAGAAAGTGAAAATCGTGTATAGATATTTATATTATGTATGTATGTAAATTCTTTATTGTACACAAAACACAGGTAAAAATACACAAATTAAAAGTATATTAGACAGGTACAAAGGCGAACTTATCCCTGTAAGGGATCTCTTCCAGTTAACCTTTGAGCAAAGGAGTTGCGTTTAGGAAGCAAAAGATAGACAAACATACACGTGTACTGCGACGTTAGATATTGCAAACGACCAAAATAATCTAACGGCGATTACCCTAGTACTTCAGGCACTTGGCTTAACATTCAGATATTTTAGGAAACTTAAGGTGATTGACATCTTGAAGTGAGAAGTTGCCCATTCTTTGGTGTAGAAAGTTTTGCTCTACTCATATTATATCCATGCCTAGGTGCATAAAGAGCGACTCATTATTAATTAGCCAAATACACAGCGTACTCCGCTGGCAGCACCTTGGAACACTAAAGTCCATTCGTCCTTAGCTGTCTTTAGTGTCTTATCTAGTAAACAACTTTCTAACCAGGGTGCTTAGCCAAGTTGCCAATCGCTAGCGCTTCATCGTTAATCGCAGCTAACTGTCTTTGTCGCACTAATATGAAAGAGTGACAGAGAGGGAAAACTACGTTACGCTACTAAGCGCTAGCGATTGGCATCTTGGCTAAGCACCCTGAAAGTACACGTTTTCTGTTGTAAACTGCCATATTTGCCTATACCAAAATACCTGAGATGTGAAGTCCTACCGTAGTGATAAATAAATTGCTTAATTTTTAATAAAAGGAAACAGCAGTTTACAACGGAAAACATGTACTTTTAGGTTAAAAAGTTATTTACTAGATAAGACAACTAAGGATGAATGAACTTTACAGGGCTATCCGGCTCGGAAACTCTCTAGGCGTATGACAGGACTCCTGACCTTTCGTCATACTCTATACGAGTAGCCTAGTTGGTAATGACCGTGCCAACGAAACTGAAGGTTACGAGTTCGAATCCTAGCTAGGGCATTATTATGTGTATTTATCTGTGTTAAGTGTGAAGACGACGGTATCCTTACGTCTCGTTCAGCCTTCTTCTTTTGCGCCAAGACCTAGCCGGCTGAAGGTGGCTGAAGGTAGCCAGAGAGGCTACGTCTCTCCAAATACTACGAGCACCTTCTTCCAACTTAAAACAAGATCTTTAATTATAAGCACGTTGATAAGCTAGCAAAACACCATTATCAGGTAATTTTCCAAGGAATTTCCATTTTCCATCCTGCTGAGAACGTCACTGCATTTCCAGTAAAATGGCCGAAATAATTACGGCTTTCATGATAAAAACATCGCAGAAAACTGAGAATTTTTCTCTCTAAAATCTGCACAGTACTATGAGCTTGCTAAATTCGTCACTAAGCCACATTAAACCATTCTCAGTGCTTCTCTCTTATATCAATATATTATGTATATGTACCAACAACATATCATACGATTAGAGTTCATTAAGACAAGAATAAATTAATTCTAAACTAAGTACCATTCACCAGGTATTTATAGACGCGCGACATGTTCAAGAAGTATTGGCGTGAATGCGGGCTCAGTGTTTGATAATGGAGACCTAGGCTCTCCGAAACATGTCGCGTGTAGTGACTAAATACACATGAGTTTAACCGTTTCATTATAATTATAGTTATTAATGTCTTAAGGAAGTTTAAATTCAATTATCTACCATTCTTAATTAAACTTTTCACACGCTTTGTATGGCAAAATGAGAATTAGTACAAAATAGGGACTGTACGTCCAATGTAGAGAGAGTAGGTACGTAACATGTATGAAGCCGAAATATGTTTTGATACATTTACCTACTGTATCGTACAATTTTATTTTAGGTTACCTATCAATGTTCACGTGTAAATTGGCTTTATAAAATAAATGACTATGACTATGACTAATTAAATTCCATCTGTTTTTCTGCTTTCTGACTGAGAAAGAATACACTTTCCTTAGAAAAAAAAAGTTCTCGCAAAATGCTCGGCCCGATTACAACATTAGTTTTGTAAAGCAGATGGTAAGAACTCAGAACCTTAATAACGTGTTTAAATTACACTTACTCAAACCTAGCGTAATCTTTTGATGGATCCATGCAAAAAGGTATCTCGAACAAGAATCTCCACGGGTATATCTATGAAAATATTCCTTTGACTACAAAAGATTGGCTTAGCCTTTTAAGTTTAGCGGAGAGATTTTTTAGGGTTCCTTTAGCTGACTATTTCTTAATATAAAAAAGCTGGCCGTGTGGTGACGGCAGTTAGAATAACATATTTGTCTGTCACCACCCCATGTTTTCCCACGTGTCGTAAGAGCCGACTAAGGGATTGAAGTGTCATTGACCATTCTTTGATAGAAGATAGAAGATTGATGATGGTCGTCATCACTCGTCATATCGTCGAGGATAGTGAAATAATACTGCGTAACTAACAAATTCAATTAGGGTCAATTTTGGTGTCAATTGTTTGATATTTGAACTCTATCTGCTTTGATAGTTACGCGGTATTGCACTATATAGTGGACACATTACTGCGATCGCAAATCCACTTGCCTTTCCAGAGTGGAGATTATGGGCATTTACATACTAATGCGTCTGTACGCATAGTTAATAAGAGAGGCCTACGTTCAGCAGTGGACTGAGATAGGCTGATGATGTGATATAAAAAACTAGGCGAATCGGGAAGCGTATATCTAATTTTTTTTTAGACCTTACTTATTCTATTAGACTAGAGTTAATTTCTAATTAAATTTTGTCAAAATAAAGGCATCACGGCTAGGCAAGCGCAGCATAGGACGTCCACCCAGAAGATGGACAGACAACCATATGAAGGTCGCCGGGACACGCTGGATGCAAGTCGCATCTAACCGGTACATGTGGAGGTCTAGAGGGGAGGCCTATGTTCAGCAGTGGACGTCTTATGGCTGAGATAATGATGTAAGGTATCAAAATTTTACAAAATAAATCATCATCATCAGGTCCTGGCCGATTACGACTATACCGACTGGAAAGTTCGGATTATAGAGAACTTGTAAGATGGACAAGAAGTAAGTCCGCGTTAATAATACGACGGCAGCTCATGGTAAGCTCGCTGAACCCTCTTCTCAATGTTCAGCGAGCTTGACCTTTTTGTACATTTATAACAACGAGGATAACTTGCGGTATTTCTATTAATTTTACTCTTTCAAAAGCAGCGAAACTCAAAGTGCTGTAGTTTCTTGGGAAAATGAAGATTTTATTACATTCTTCAATATGCTCGTGAATGTCTAACTATTATTATCTAGTCATGTGATTAGTAGAATCATATCCATTCTACATCTAAATTTATTAAATCAGATGAATGAGGTTATCCAATAGGTAGCAGAAAAATATGTTATTACAAAAAAATAGAAATTTAAAATTCCAAATATCTATAATAAAAACAAACCGTCAAAACATTATGAGAATACAAAAAAGCTTTCATATCGTTCAGTATATGTGTTGCCTCTTGAACTTTCAAATTACATCCATCAATGTATTAAATTTAAATATCAAGATACAGCTAACGAAATTAAAAACTAAACAATGATATCTTTATTCTTAAGTAAATATAATACGAATAAAAAAGATATCTAATAAACAAACTAAAATTACAAAAAATACCCCTTCGAGGAGTTCTCTCTGAGGCAAAAAGCCCATAACGCTGGCGGCGTTACCTCCCTTAACTGCCAACAAAATTCGCTGGGAGAGGTAAGCGCCACGCCAGCCCTGGATGCTTAGCCAAGTTGCCAATCGCTAACGCTTATTAGCGTATAGTAGTTTTCCCTCTTTGTCACTCTTTCTTATTAGCGCGACAAAGACAGTTAGCTGCCTTTCGTTTACGATTGACGATTAAGCGTCAGCGATTGGCAACTTCGCTAAGCACCCTGTGGTCTCCGGTGGCGTCGGTCAGCAGGACCGATATTGCTCTTATTTATTATAGGACCATTTGTTTTTTTTTTGTCACCACAGTATCAGTTACTAATGTAGGCGTTGATAAGATCGTGCCCAAATTACAATGGAAATTGTAAACTTAGTAAATTTTAGTAAATACACGAACCTTTAAAATGTTATTTTAACTAAGAGAGAAAACTAAGCAACGAAATAAAGGACAGACCAAAATAATATCTCTCGGATGTCTTGCGAAACTATTTTGTTCTACTTGACATAACTTTAAAAATCACATTTCGCGCCATTGACAAGATTTCTCCATTTTTGTATTATGAATATTTTACCTAGCTCTTACATGACGAGCGCTCGCTTTAGTGCGGCTGTTGGTGGAGACGGGCGTTTTAAAAACGCTCACCACGAACAAATAATGTAATGTCAGTTATAAGCATAGAAAAATAACAAATTGATAAATATCACTATCATGAGACGTTCAGACACAAATTGACCTAGTCGCACGGTAAGCTTAAAAAATTAAGGCTTGTAATGTACATTGGGTACTAAGCAATGATACATAAATAATAGATAGATACATAAGTACTATTGTAATGTAGTAATATGGTAATGATTTTAGGTGTTACTCGATGGATTTTAAATATAAACTACCTAGTAAGTATATAAGGGGTGTACCGATAAAAAACTGGCAAATTCAAATGAAAAAATTGGATCGATATAGTTAGGTAGCTATAATTTCATGCTTTGGAAATCAACCAGGAAGTCTTAACTTAGCTGACTGTAGTGTACTTTTGTGTCACTACCGCATGGGGTTCTGCCTTTTTTCCGAACTTTTATTGCCCGAATTTCATTTGCCAACCAACATTTCGCCGATGGTTCACTTTGGCAACCAACTATTAGCAAATTTTTGTATGACATCGTTTCATTAGGCAGAATTATTATAAAACGGATTATTGTGATGACACAATGCTTTTAGAATACTCATCATTTGTCAAATATTTCACTAGGCCGAATAACGTTTCGTCTCCTTTTCGTACCTATATGTGGAAACTTTTTAGCATAACCGTCCCAAGTAACATGGGCCTGAAGGCTTAAAACGAATTTATCTATTGATAGTCTATTCGTAGTTTATTTTTAGATAAGGGCTTTCTATAAATGGTTTCTATGAAGAAAATGTATACTTATAGTGCATTTTCTCTCATATTTGATTTTTTATAGATGTTTTGCTCTATAGAACACTTATTTTAAGTAAATTTTTAGCTATGACGATTATCTTAAGGTATAATATTCTATAAATTGCTAATAAAGCCTAAAGGCACCTATTTTCCAGTATTTTATTAGATAAGTTGGTAAATGTTAAGATTTAACTTTCTACAGATATTCCGTATTTGCTAGTGGTACTCTTATGTTTGTTTATAAAAAGACTAAAGTCTAGAGAAACTACTTTTGTAGATATCTTTCAGAAAGTCTTATAATGTGTTAGAGAAATAGTGTTTCCAGGGTTTATTTGCTTAAAATAACGTAAATAATATTTTACTAGATCGGCTGGCTTTATGCAATGGAGACAGTAAAAAAAAAGAAAAGATCTGATGGCTTACGTCGGAGACTCAGCAAATTTAAAAATAGAAAAATTCATATTCATATTCATTTATTCATAAAGATAATTACACGTCAAAATTACATATATTTGTTTACACGTGGATGTATCTAAGCCTCAGCCTCTGTAGCCTAGTTGGTAGTGACCCTGCCTACGAAGCTGGAGGTTCCGGGTTCGAATCCCGGCGAGGGCATTCTTTGCGTACTTATATATCACAAATGTTTGTTCCTTGGTCGCGGCTGTGTATGTATCTAAGTATATATCTATTATATATATCGACGCTTGGTACCCACACCACAAGCCTTAATTGAGCTTACCGTGGGACTAGGTTGATTTGTGTAAGATGTCCCAAGATATTTATTTATTTATGTAAATTACATTAGATTAAAAATAGAATATGAATGCCCTTGACTGTACCCCGGTAGCGTTGAGCGAAGCTGTTTCCGCCCCAAATAAAATTGCACTTTCGGAGTGGGACGCCGTACGACTTCAACGAGTGGATGAACTCCACGCAAATGTAGAACATCTTTTCCGAGATATTCCATTTTTTTCTTTTTGTTCTGCACCGTGAACGTCGAAATTCGCAAATTTCGAGGATTTGTCTCTCTCATTCTAAATGCCAGGCCACGACATTGGTCTAAGGTGACCGGCGGCGAGCGAACCCATGAGTTGGAGCGTGATGCCGATATGGGAACTCCCTCTCGCATGTATGATTTTACGCTAAGCCGATCGACGGTCGCCTTAGACCAATGTCGTGGCCGGGCCATAATGACGCCTTCGTTGGAATGACATCCTCGAATATTACGAATTTCGATTTTCACGGTAGTAGGCCTGATTTTCGTATAAGGATACGATTACTTATGACAGTTTTTATTTTTAAATAATGATGTCTATCTCGCCAGTAGATGTTACTTGTGTATTTATAAAACACCTGGGTCGCGCTTTATAAAGTTACATTTTACTATTTCGCTGTTTACCTCTCTAACGCACGCACTTATTGGCTAGAAAGAGAGGCAAACAGCAAAATTGTAAAATTTAACTTTATAAAACGCGACCTTGTAATAGATCACAGTGCATTACAGGTTCCTGTAACTTGTAACTTTATAATACGGGGCCAGCAAACCCCAAGAACAATAGAAATAAAAAATCGGTAATGGTGAATACTGGCATCATGGACTAAAGAATAAATTTCTCAGAAAGCAAAATAATGTATATTGATATTAACATTAATGGATTACCTACATCCAAAAGACCTAAAATTGAATTCTGACTTATTTCAATAAAATCACTTAATGAACTTATTGCAAACCTTCAGATGTTAATGAATTTTAAAGTCGTTTGTTTTCTTTTATTGGTTCTGCATTAATCCATCCAAAATGATTCGTAACATACTCAAAATGCCAGTTTTCTACTGGATGTCTAGAAATACTGTGAGAAGTTAAAACAGTTTACAAAAATGACAGTTTATAGGTAATCTTAAACCACTCATAAACCAGTTTATTCCTCGACTAGGAACTTTAGTATGCAAAAAGTAAAAATTGTCTTGTCATTTTCTAGAGCTATACTAAAGATTATTCTTTAGAAAGTTTGTTCTAAAGAAATCATTTTTATAGACAAGTTTAACTAGACGCCATTTTTACTGCCTAATATTTTGTGAAATTATTGTAGCGAACTATTTTTTGGCTTGTTTTTATACTTTTATGAATGTATTCTCTGTAACAATCATCCTTTACTTTTTAATATACAATTTTATGAATAAAACAAATGGCTTAAACATATAAACACAATCCAAAAAAAAATTTTTTTTACTAAAATATTTTTATATCTGGTTAATTATTTATTAAATATTACATTTCAAGCGGGCGCTCTTATTTAAAGAGAGTTTTACACAAATTCCGCGAGAGACATTCATTCGCACTAAGTTTTGCGTGTTTAGGTATCAGTATTAGCCGATGAAAACTATGAAATAAGAAGTTAGAAATTTGTCACGCCATGTTGTAATATTACCTTAGCATTATTCTTTTGAGATCTGCGCCATTATACGTATCGTTGTCTATTTCTATTAAAATCTTTCTTAAAGCTGGTAGGGTGGAGTTCATTTGGTTTTAAAACTTCTCAGGTAAGTACTTCTGTTTATGTCTAAAGTTTATCTATTAACTATCTACTAGTGCACATTCTGGTCTATAAATAGTATAGAAAGACTCTAGAAGAATGCCTTAAGACTATTTGAAAATGTTTAAAGCTAAACTCTGTCTATTCGTGGTTTCTAGAGGGAGTCTTATGAATAGTTACAAGGTTGTGCCCACTTTACTATAGACTATCTATAAGCGTTATTGAAGATAGCTTGGGGGATATTTTACTCTTATGGTAGACAATCAAATCAAAGTCTATTAGATATCTAATATCCCCTTTTTAGATTCGCTTTTGTTACTTGGGGTGTTTCTGAATTTGCCTAACAAAGAATACCGTTAAAAAACATTTCACAGAGTCCAGTTAGGTACGACGACGAGCGAAGCGAGGAGGAGTGTTAGGTGAAACTGCGACCTTACAGCGCGCGAGCCGAGCGAGCGAAGCGAGCGTGCCGCGGCAGCGGCCGGCGAAGCGCCAGAACCGACTGTTTTATTATTAGTTAACTAAATGTATATTGAATTATACCAATTAAACCATAAACCACATGAAAATATGTATCATAAAAAGTTCCGATTAAAAATCAAGCCCAAAGATTGAATTGCCAACCATTTAGTTGGGAAATGAAACGTATTCATAAAATTCAATTGGAACATGATCATTCGGCGAAATGACTTTATGCGAAAAATTGGTTGCTATGTAATATTCGTACAAACAATTATCGGAGATGATTTAGAGAACCCTACCGCATTTCAGGTACTCAAAGTACAGCTTCTTCGAAACTTCTTCCAAACTATTTTTTCCAAACATTTTTTTCTTTATTTGTATGCAGTTTTCTAAATTATGGGACTGTTGTCAATATATCTGGCTATTTTTTCCGTGTTCCTTAAGATATTTTTGACTTATGCCTACTATCCTTGATACTTTTTGGCACTGATTTCGCTTCATAAAACTATGCCAAAGAGACTAAGATTTGTATAGGATTAAATAATTGATTAAACACCCATAAAAAATCACATACTATGTGACATACACATACATGCGTCTATACGCATAGTTAATTGGAGAGGCCTACGTCCAGCACTGGAATATCATAGGCTGATGATGATGTGACATAATTCCCTTCACATAGAATTACTGCGCCCAAGACAGGAGTATATTAAAAAAAAACATGGAGATTAACCAGAAATATAGGTCACTTCTGCAGAACACGAAATCGTGCAGTAAAGAATAAAAAAAAGAGCTTGGAAAAATAGATTTCGAAGGGGTTCTGGAGAACTTGTATTGTGAATACTGAAATTGCAGCAACAACAAAAAAAGGACCAAAGTTAGCTAATTTAAGACCTCCTAGTTAATTACAAAAGCCAAAAATTACAGCTTTTTAACTATATTGACCCGATTTTTTCATTTGAATTTGCCAGTTTTTTATCGGTACACCCCTTAAGTGTTTCTACTTAAAACCATAATACAAAATATTTCTTATTATAAATTTAAACTTACACATAAAGTACCATAGTTAACCCTTAATTCGACATAAATAGGGGTGGTCGCATGTTTAAGCCTCCTTGTCACTGAATAGTCTTAATAAACATGATAATATCGATAGTAATATTCAGTTATTTTCACTATATTTTTTATAATTTTGTGCAATTGCCTTGCACTGCTCTTATTCTATAAACTAGTCAAAGATTAGCTGGAAGAGATCCATTACAGGGACAAGCTCGTCTTTGTATGATTATCTTGTTTTG
>JALPQI010024190.1:0-13775 GCA_025490895.1 Thaumatotibia leucotreta | reverse complement strand
TGGCTATATATCAACTCATTAGAGATATTACAACATATAGAGATCGTAGAGTTCCTGTATCTACAATATTCATGGATATGTCTAAGGCCTTCGATCGCGTTTCACACAATATACTTTTAACCAAGCTATACCATTATGGTTTCCGAGGGAATTGCTACGATTGGCTAAAGACATATTTATGTAATCGCAAACAGAAAACTGAAGTTCGAAACTACTGCCCTAAAACAAAGCAGTTACAGAGAATTATTTCTGATGAACTTTCTGTCAGAATGGGCGTACCACAAGGGAGCATACTTGGCCCGTTGTTATTCTTAATCTATATCAACGATCTTCCTAATATCACTAGTCACAAAGTCCTTCTATTCGCAGACGACTGTTCTGTTATAATACCTGGCGAAGATATTGTGACATATCAGGCTGAAGTAAATGTAACATTTCAAGATATAAATCATTGGTTGAATATAAACAAGCTCAAGGCCAACATAAGTAAAACGAAACTTATGGAGTTTTATGCGCCGCAAGGCAGTCGCAAAGACATTGTCATTAACTATGACCAAGAAACCGTGGAAAGTGTCAAATCTATTAAATTCCTCGGAGTGATGCTGGATTCCCATAGCAATTGGCAATGCCATATCGATTACCTGACAAGCAAACTGAATAGGTTTATATTTGCTCTCCGCAGGGTAAGCCAAGTAGTATCGCAGAGTTCTGCCCTCTTGGCATTCCATGGTCACATTATGTCCAATCTGCGTTATGGACTTATCCTATGGGGTCACTCCAATTATGCAAGTCGCGCATTCGTGTTACAAAAAAAATGTGTCAGAGCGATGTGTGGCGCCAAAAACACAGACTCCTGTAGACCACTATTCAAAAAATTAAAAATTCTTCCATTGCCTACACTTTATATTTATGAAATGTGTTTGTTTGTTAAGACCAATATAGATAAGTATAGAGTAATGCCATCTAACCCAAGATCTACATCGAAGCTTCATGGTTTAAATCTTTGTTATCCAACTCATAACTCAGCTCATTTCAAAAATAGTATTATGTACATGTCTATCAAAATTTTTAACCACTTGCCAAAGGAATTAAAATCATTACATTATATAGAGTTTAAGCATAAATTATTTAAATGGTGCCTGGATAAATCATATTATAACGTAAATGAACACTTTTCATCAAACTGACATTGCTATTAATATATTTCAGAATTTTACTGTCTAATAAATTATGTTTTAATGTTTTAATGTTTTTTTATGTTTACTTTGTCTCGTTCGAATTTTTTTTTCTGTTTTCTGTTCGCTTTCATAGCATGACATTGATAATGTTATTCCTTCTAATTATTATTTTGACATTAATTTTACAAATACATGTATGCTTACTATTATTATTATTATTTTGTTCCAACATTTTGACATTTTTATTTTTATTTTTTATTATCAATCTCATGAAATGAATCCTAAATATTGTACGCCATACAATGGCTGATTGTGACGATCTTATAATAAACATGTTACCTTTGTAATTACTCACTTTCATGCAATAAATTATTTTGTATTTTTTGTATTTTTTGTGCTTCCACCTTATTCATAATATATAATATATTTTGATTACAGCATCAAGCAATGTACGGAGGTGACGATGCAGGACCTTATATCTACCCACCACGAGATGGCGCACATCCAATACTACCTTCAATATGCCGACCAGCCTCAATTGTTTAGAGATGGAGCGAACCCAGGTATGTCTTACAAAGATCCTTGGCTATCGGAGTCTACAGTGCTTAAACTGTGGGGGAATTCAACAGATGTTGATAAAGCTGCGACCATAAATAACATGGACGTCTAACGCCAGCTCAAAAATGCCCCCAAAAACAATTGTTCAATTGTGCCAAGATGGGCAGGACATAGCGCTTTTCTTAACACCGCGCATATGTCGACGCAACATCTTTGACAAATGCTTATAGAATATAGCCAATCAAAACTTTGATGGACCAACATAGATATATGAAAGAGAGAGATTTGTAACGAAGCGAAATTGTAATGAGTCTCGGTGTCTCCGAGGTCGGGCCTTTGCCACGCTGTGATTGGCTAAAGCGCTACCATATGATGTGGCACTAGAGAGGAGGCTACGTCGATAAATTATTATCCATAGATATTTGATAAGGCCGGAATATTAAGAAAAACATTAAAATCGATCTATCATTTAATAAGAAATAAATACAGGTTAAAACATCGCATTGGACGATGTATCTAATCTTTATAAACATTATGTTATCCGTCGTCGAAATTACCGGCCGTCCTAGAGCCCAACGGTCTGGCCAGGGACGACGGCAAGAGGCCGGCCGGAATGACGCTGGTGCCCTGGAGCATGGGCCGGCCGCTAGTTTGGGACGCCACCTGCGTTGACACTCTGGCGCCGTCCCATGTTTCGGTCACCGGCGTTGCTGCTGGCGCCGCGGCATCATTAGCCGAAAGTCTCGAGCGCTGCAAATATGCTGCTTTAGGAACCAGCTACATATTTGCGGCGTTTGGTGTGGAGACCTTGGGGCCATGGGGGCCAAGTGCACATGGACATTTTAAAGATCTAGCAGCTCGCCTAAGAGAGACCTCAGGCGACCAGAGGGCTGGCCAGTACCTTGCACAGCGTTTAAGTATACTCGTAGCTATACAACGGGGGAATGCGGCCTGCCTTCTGGGTACCTTGCCCACTGACGGCGATTTAGGCCAATTTTTTTATTTATAGGTAGTTAAGTAAAGTCCTTATATTGTTTGTTTTCATTTTATGTCGTTTAATAATAAATTAGAAAACTTTTTTCTTACTTTCGTGTCGGATCTGGTTTGTAAATAATAAACTACAGAATGTCAATTATAAACATATATTTGAATATGAACAAAGCAATTTATTAACGACATTATCTTAATTGTGGCTGGGAATCACATGAACAAATAATTATTTTGTCGGTTGTACCCTTAATAAATATAATGTTATCAGCCGTTTCCGCGATGGTCACATATTTAAATAAAACAATTTCAACCTTTGACAACGGTTATTGTAAAAGGCTCAAAATAATATAATACGCGATATAATCTATACATATTGTTTTACCTTTATGAAGATAAGGGTGTTCTGCCTTTTCTCCGAACTTTTTTGCCCGAATTTCATGTACCAACCAACATTTCGCCGATGGTTCACTTTGACAACCAACTATTAGCAAATTTTTGTATGACAACGTTTCATTTGGCAGAATAATCATAAAACGGATTATTGTAATGACACAATGCTCTTAGCATACTAATCACTTGTCAAATCTTTCACTAGGCCTACCAACTATTAGACGAATAACGTTTCGTCTACGTTTCGTCAGTGTAACAGTGACCTTTTCATATATGTGGCAACTTGAACTAAGTAAAAAATAGGTACACATTTAAACCGATCGCCTGCTCATGTACTTGTATAATACTAATAAAATAAATATTAAGTCATATGAAGCTCATTCATTAAAAAAATATATATATATGCAGATTTCTTAACCTGTTTGTTGAAATCCATGTGTCTGAATTGCCTAAAAAAAATACCGTTAAAAAAACATCTCACAGAGTCCAATTAGGTACGACGACGAGCGAAGCGAGGAGGAGTGTTAGGCTAAACCGTGACCTTACAGCGCGCGAGCCGAGCGAGCGAAGCGAGCGTGCCGCGGCAGCGGCCGGCGAAGCGCCAGAACCGACTGTTTTGTTATTCCCTCGGTAATGCGACCCATTACCGGTTTTGTCGGTTTCGACTTTTTATTGTATAAAAAACATTAATATAAAACCCTATGTAAGCTGCTATTAAAAAACAAAAAAAAACGTGTATAAAATTCACCCCAAATGGAAGTTGCATCCTTGTAAAGTAAATTTATGACACTAAAAAATTGGTAATAATTAGTTAACTAAATGTATATTATACCAACTAAACCATAAACCACATGAAAATATGTATTACAAAAAGTTCCAATCACAAACCAAGCCCAAAGATAGAATTGCCAACCATTTAGTTGGGAAATGAAACGATTTCATAAAATTCAATTGGAACATGATCATTCGGCGAAATGACTTTATGCGAAAAGTTGGTTGCGATGTAATATTCGTACAAACAATTTTCGGAGATGATTTAGAGAACCGAAGATAAGATATTGATACAAAGGTCAAAATATGAAAGAAAAATTGAATACATCAACAATTTAATTTATCGACCCTATTTGCCATCGGCACGGTCAGTCGTACCTCTAGTTCGCGGCCTGCTCGCAGCGGCCGTACCAAGAAATGACAGGACGGTTGTGAATATCGCTAGCAATTGAATACATTGCACGGTCACTTACCAAATTGCAACTTGCTTGCTATTCTAAGCCGTCAATGTAAAACGCACATACAATTTGTCACTGAATAGTTCAACCAATTGGTACGCCCAAGTAAAATCATGATGACATTTATGTCAGCGGTTTGTTGTTATATATTATTTGTAAAAATACGTGGTTTTGTCAACTAATAACTAAAAAATCAATACTTTCATGTGGTACGTGACTCAATAGTCCTTGAAATGTTTATTTACATTCCTATTTTTACAAGAAATAACGGCACAATTCGGCATTTTGCGGATATGTCCGAGCTCATACTGCAGTCGCGGGTAAGTTGCGACTGGCTCATAGGGCGCGCATCTGTCACAATATAAAGGCCTATCGGCCATAACGCTGCGACATGTTCCATGCCACCGTTAGCTATCTATACTGATCTGTGTGGACCAATCACAACTATTTTTAAATGGCGGTTTAAGTTTTTATAGGTTGCCATTGAAATTCATTACTGAAGAGGGGGTGACACTTGTCATCTATAATTCAGGACCGTTTTTGAAAGGCAATTTAATATGGCGTGCAGCTTCCATGTTTTATTTGTTCGTAGTGATAAAGCCTTTCTATTGCAAAAGAGATGTATCCGTGCTGCAAGCAACGCAGGGGTGATGGAGAGTTGTGAGTTGTGACCCTCTTTTTAAAAAGTTATACATTTTACCATTGCCTTGCATGTACATACGCAAGGCTTGTTTACTAATTGTAATTAAAGATCGACCAGAAATATTTCAAATGAGATCCGAAGTATATGTCAGCCTCCGTAGCCTAGTTGGTAGTGACCCTGCCTACGAAGCTGAAGGTTCCGGGTTCGAATCCCGGCGAGGGCATTATCTGTGTATTTATTTGTCACAAATATTTGTTTCTTGGTCATGGTTGTGTATATATTTAAGTATCTATATGTATCTATCTATTACATATATCGTAGCTTGGTACCCACATCACAAGCCTTAATTGAACTTACCGTGGGACTAGGTTGATTGATGATTGATGAAATGTCCCAAGTTATTTATTTATTATGCCGCGATACGCATACTAAGGATCTACATTTGCAAGTCGTGTGACAACGATAGAATACTGTACTATTTGACGACACAAACATCCTATAACTAGAAATAAGTATTCTTGCAAATAATAGTTATTTGTTGTACAAGGGAGGAAAGTGGTTGTTTAATCATCGTGCCAATATTGAGACCCGAGCTAGCGAAAGATTCCAAAGTTGAAGCACGAGCGAAGCGAGTGGTTTAAAAATGGAATCTCGAGCATTGCGAGGGTTTCAAGGCACGATAATTAAACAAACTTTGCTCCCATGTGTAACACAACATTTTTCCCCACGCTAAAGCGAGGAAGCAGCTACGAACGTGTAAAATAATTAATCAATGCAATGCAACAAATCAGTTTTTATTAAATAATTTAGATTATTTAAAAATGTGATAGACTTAAATCCAGAATATGCCAAAAATAGGCAGAACTTTTAATTTGTTAAATGACTAAGATCTGAAATCGAATTGGAGATCAAAAATGTAAACAAATGGGATACCACCACAAAAAATTAATGGCGAGTGGCGGGTAATCTAAAATCATTCAAATAATTAAAAACAATGCGCATTTACAGTCACTGACGGTACGTACAGTTTTTAAATATTTTACTAATTTTTAATACCATACATTATTTTTTTAATAATATATTTCTCTAGTTTTAATAAAATGTAGGGTGTTTAATTTATACTACTGGCAATGATAAGAAGTTTTAAAGATTTGGTTCGCAGTTATAACAATGTACTGAAAAAAATCAAAACAAGATGGTACTCCAAATGACTCTTTTATGAATTCATAAAAACTCCTAAAATTTAGCATTACTAAGTACATGACTACAGATTTTAGTATTTTTACCTACAAATCAATCATTTATTTTTTTTAATAGATATGGATTCGATTGTAACTCTAGATGAAGACTGGAATTCGTTCCCCGATTATCCTGAAGATTCAAGTAACACGACATTGGTTTTCAAACATTGATTATGTTGATTATTTACATCATTCATTTATAATTATGTTTTGACATGCATTGAATATTGTTGACATAGGATTAATTGGCACGTTTTAAATTGTATCTCGTTGTTTTGTATTTTTTATTAGTTCATGTTATTTTATTTTATTACCTGACGATCATAATATAAATTCATGTAGATTAGTTTAAGACAATTTATAGTGTAATTTTATATTATGAGAATAAATATCTAAATCTAAATCTAAAAAATCATTCTAGCTAATTTTCTATGTATTATTTTTGTAATCAGGAATCGTTGACACTCAACCGTATGTTTTTTTATAGTCATGTCCAAAAATATGTTAATGATTGTGATACTTGTGTATCGAACATACTTTGACTTTCGCGTATCTACACCTAAACATTAAGCATTGTCTTAGGTTTAGCACCTGTAAGGATAATTTGTAAGTGTGCGAATAAATAAAATAAAATAAATAACCCTTCTCAAAATGCGACGTTAATTTATAAAGGTGTTAAAAGATAAAAAGTTTTATACCCCTGCTATGCTATTCTCTTATTCACACATTCGACGCTGCGTTCGTCAACGAGCTCGATGTCGAGACAGCCTTGTCTAAAATCCTAGCTGTCTTATTTGACATTAGGAATCGAGGCTGTGAGTGAGGTTGCGGGCGAGTTCGTCGCTGTTTTTCGTTAGAGAATACGAAGTTCATACATTAAACGTCAAATTCTCGACGCAGTGTAGTTCCAGCTCACGCCGCATTCGTCGCCGAGCACTAGTGTCGTTTAAAGTACATTATTTTTAGGCTCGACGCTGCCGCAGCGCTGTCACAGCGCTGACAGCAAGGCGGTTTCCTTAGTGAATAACACTGCTGGAATGTCACTTTAACATTGACTTTATAATGTCATGTCATTGTCATAAATTGTATACATTTTTGATCTCGAATTCCATTTCAGAGCTTAGGTGTATGTGACTAGATTTTTTTATTATAACAATAGAACCTACCTACGTTAATTGAATTGTCAAAATTTCTATGATGTTTAAGTATGAAATCTGTATCCGGCAGCTAAAACGTCAATCATTTTAAAAAATGTGTGAGGTAAACTTAAATTGCCTACTTTTTGGTAAGATATTACATAGGAAACTTTCCTTACAAAACTGTACATTCGAGTATTTTTTTAAAAGTTGGCAACATTGACGTACGTACAAGACGTCAGTGTTAGCGGGTTGCGTTCTGAATGTAAAAGTATACTATCTGGTTTTTGTCCAATATGATAAGATTTTGCTATAGGTTTTTATGAAATATTAAAAATCTAATTTATTATCTTGAATAAATGAAATAATCTGGTGTATGATAACATTTTCATGGTGTCCCTCAAAAAATAATCAGCGAATCATAGCCATACCAGCGCTTGACGTTCCATGGTTTTGAACGTTTCACGGTTCATTTGTCAATTTACATCCCTCACAAGCGAGGGGCCGCACATAGTGTGCCACTAAGAGGGATAGACATAGTCACTTACTACTAAGACGAAAGTGCCACACAGGCACTTAGTGACGTATTCAACCATTATTCGACGCATTTGTCTGGCACTTACATTTAGCATCTAATGCACACACACACAAAAAATAGTGGCACAGTGATAAGGACGGACGATTATCGTTCCTTTTCACTTCCACTAGTAAAAAGTTTCATAAGACCATCCCTTTCGTTCTTGCTATTATTATAACGTTGTCAAATCCATATTAATCCTACATTCATGCTCACAAGTGATTCAAATGCAACTTTCCTCACTGAAATTAGTGAGGGAAGTAGGTGTTTCCGAGCTAGTGTGGGGAAAACATAATTATTATTGCAATATCTGAACATCCACTCTAACACCATAACAATGTAGTAGGTATACAAACTACAATAAATAACTGAAAAAGATACAATTATAAATTATTAAATTCCATCCCACATTATTGATTGGATTCTACTAAATATGGTACGGGTTTTATGGCGACCAGATCGCGAGGAATATTTGCGTGGTGGGATATTTTGGCGCAGAGCCCGAAGCACGATGATACGCCTCGCAAAAGTTCGCTCTCCTCTAACTACATCTACCTACCTATACAGTGTGTTACCATGACCCAGGCTTTTACGAAAATGGGTAATAATAATAATACGCATTACTGGCAATCGTTTTCAAGTATTAAGAGTTGACAAATATTTAAATTAACTGTACAATTATTTTTATTTCGTTCGAACGATCAATGTAACGCGTGTACTGCTCAGTTGTCAAACGTTGCGAGTAGCTGCAATCTGTCATTGTCAAGTGCCAATTAACGATTTATTTTGAAGTACATTGCTTCTCAATTAAGTTTTCTTAGAAAGATAGTTACTTTTAAAATTAGGATTTTTAAACAAAATGCACATGGTTTGGCTAAGAATCTGCATCTCAATCCTCGGTTCAAATAAAAGCCTGCATCATGTTAACACACTGTATGCTTACTTACAAAAAAAACATGATTACTGAAGTCCGTGATCAACCCTGTCATGTGGCCCGCATGAGATTTTCAAAAGTACAGTATGGCCCTTTGCTAAAAAATTATGGAGGAATAGAATTTAGTTGAAGTAAAGATAGGGTTACTTCAACTAAATTCTATTCCGACAATTTTATTCACCGACCTTATAAGACTTTGTAATTTTTTTCCATGACTGGCCTTGTCCTTCTCGGCTTTCACGAGGTTCTCGTCATGGCGGATGGTGATGTCGATGAGCATTGCCCGGCGTTGCGATCGATCTATCAGCACGATATCAGGCTTATTGGCAGTTTCTGGATTCTAGGAAACTGTATCAATTATGCCGTTTTTGTTTTAATTATCGCATTTCTTAACTCTTTACGATAATCTGAACAAATTTTTCATGCATTTGAATCAACATTTAAAAGCTCGCAGCCCATTTTTCCTTTGGTCAAGTTTTATACGAAAATTTTCAGTTTTCGGAATTTTGTATGAAAGCTTTGGGTAGTACATTGAGAGTATTGAGACTATAGATTTTTATTAGAAAATGCTTATTTAGATTTTTTTTGCAGTGAGTCGTATGAATACCTAAGTATGTCCGAATTTCCTGACATAAAACTTTTTCTGAACTTGAACTCTCTCTGACTTACCACATTAGTGCAATTTGAAATTAGGGGATGCCTGTTAAAAGACGTTGATCTCTATAATCATCCATGAGAAAAAATCGGAAGCAATACAATTAGTGAAAACTACTACAATCAGTTCTACAACATACATAAAATTACACCTTTTTCCTAGAGGGGTAGGCAGAGATCACGGATTTCCATTTGCTACGATCCTGACAGACCACTTTCCCTTCACTCACTTTCATACGTGCTCGTCGGCTTACAGTACTTCTGACCTGGCCTTTTTCCCCGATTTGGTCGAAAAAAGTTCGCCTAGGTCTTCCCCTTCCAACTGCACCTTCCACTCTTTCCCTATATTATATCCTCCTAACATACCCTTCGTAAATTTCGAGGATTTTTCTCTGTCACTCAAACGAAGGCGTCATTAGAGTGAGAGAGATGGAATCTCGAAATTAACGAATTTCGTTTTTCGCGAAGGGACCGCTTATAACGTTCTACAAGAACTGGGTCTTGTTACCCAATAAGAATCTAAGCCCATTTCTGCTTCATCATTGAGTAAGGCCATATTAAAAGTAGTGTAAAAACGTTACAGAATAAAAATGTTGGCTGAATTTCGTAAAATCACCCGAAATCCTAAAATGCAGATGTTAACGAAATAAATTATACATCAAAAAACAGTAAAGAGTTATATTTTCAGAAAATAATTGTTTCTATACACTGAGTGATTTCTAAGTAGCTCAATCCAGAAACTTTCAGCATGTCCCACGTATGTATGTGTAATGTAACTAGTATTAAATACTGTAATATAATAACACATAATAAACACATTTATTTTTTTAGTAATTTATTGATCATTATTTTTCTCCAGTTTAGTCTAAATTCGCATCCTCAATACACATTACAGACTTTATAAGTTCCTTATATCCCTGCGACCGTAGCGACTGCACCACCTGTCTGTTCAGAGTCAGGTCGGGCTGGTAGTGCTCCGAGCAGGCAGATATCCTCTGGATCACTCCGTTCTTCACCACCATCTCTCCAGCCCCCGCCACGGGGTTACCAGCGAAGAAGCTCGACGTATGTAGCAGCCCTCGTCTATGGCGATTAGAAAGTAGTATAGTCCCGTCCGGCCCCATCGCAAAGATGGCAGCTCGTCCCGACCTTCCCATATCTGCATCGCTGGTATCCACCAAAATATCCAACGAGTTGTATAGTCTTCCATCCTTCACATGAACTTCGAACACAGCCCGTTGTTTCGCATCATAGTAAGCCACGTAAGATGGACACACACCGCGTTGCTTGCAAACGGTGTTTTCATTCTTAAAACAACTCTGCATTTCGTATGTCCCGTACACAAAAGCTACACTAAGACAGTTGTACGCACGTTGCTTATAATAAGAACAATCGCCTCCTTTGCATTTGTGTATTGACCGTTCATTTTCAACAACATATATGTCTCCATTAAACTTTGATATGTCAGTCAGCATATTCATTGCGTAATCTAAATGCCTAGACACGCAATTATATGTAGCAGCGTCTGATTGGGTACAATTCCACCACCACCCACCTTCCCAAGTGTAGGCGATAATATTATTTCCCTCGTTCGTCAATCCCGCTATGCCACTTTCCATAGTGTATACTGTACTGCAGTTCTTAGTTTCCAGATAACAGCGTAGAAGCGTTCCATTATTTAAGCCAACATACATAGAGTTATTAAAAAACATCAATGCGTTAACGGAGTTCTCAGCGTCAAGTTTAAACACTGTTTCACAACTGTTTACTTGATTCAAAGGACATTGCAAAACAATGCCCTGTCGGAAGCCCGCGTAAAGATACCCTTTCGCGACTGTCAATGACCCAACATACCCGTAGATTTTTCCTCTATAGAAATATTCACACGAGTCGTTTTCACTGTACTTGCATCTCATAATATCTCCGTTCTCGTCTCCGGCGTAAGCATATTCTCCAGAAACTACCAAAGAGTAAATATGGAAGCCATAACCGGCGTACGCTAACCGATCACAAAGAGTTAGGTTCTCATAGTTGCATCGAGTAATTACGCTTTCGCGTTCACCAAGAAGCACTAACGCGGGGGTGGAATGTATTACTTCATGTTTTGTGATTCGTACGTCGATTGTGTCGTGGAAGAGAGATGTATTGACGCGAATGTACTCGTATTCTGTGGAGTTATCTGCGCGCGCGTCACTGTTTACCACATCTTCGCGTTTTGATTGTTGACTCTGATAGTCACTTAGTGGAAAAGTGTTGTCATTGCCTCTTAAACTTCCTCCATGGTGGTCACTGAGTGGAGGAATGTTGTCTTTGCGTCTAAAGCTTACTTTATGGTGGTCACTGAGTGGAGAAGTGTTGTCGTTCCCTCTTGAGTTATCTCCATAGTGGTCGCTTAGGGTAGAAGTGTAAACAGACGATGTTAGCAGACATATTAACAAGATACACTGCATAATGACACGACTAGTCGAATATAACGGACGGAATGTTACATTTGGGTCTCGGGTTCGACTTAAATAACGGAAATAATGTCTAATGAGTTAGTGATAAGAGACATAATACTAACGGGTTAAAAGTTCGTATAATTAGAATTGTATTAATGAGTTTTTTTCTATGGGTCATACAAATGCGTAGAAATTAAGCAAATACAGTGATTATGATATGAATATGTAGTGGTTTAATTAAAATATTTCAAGCACATTCACAATTTGATACAACATAAAATACAAGGAACCTTGTCTTGATAAAGAAAAGTACAACAAAACAAATAATTTTATTAATTATTTATATTTTTTTTTAATTACTTCATTACTAATTATGACAGAAAATATTAACATATAGTATAAATTAATTATAAATCATTTATACACATTGCATGCGGACTAGAAGCATGCATTTTCAACTTTGATGAAAGTATTGGAATTCCGTCTCTTGGGCGTAAGTTACAATTAGTGGGAATTTTCGCTACTGGGAAGAAGTGGTTATATTTTCGTAAACACTTACAAAGTTCGAATATACAGGGTGGCCCATTCGAATCGGTCAGTATGGGAAAGTCTGAAACTATAAGACATACGAAGATCAGTTCTTAGGAACCATGTCATCGATTTTAATAATAAGAAAAACTGCGTTGATAAAAATGAGAAAAAAAAACTTTTTTTCTTAAAATTTACACAATAAACACCTAGTAAAATAAATTTAAGCACGTGAAAACAATGAATTCCATTCATTTTAGACATCATATTTCCTACAGACATTTAGTGCTTAAGACCTACACAAACGATATCTGAATAGAAATAGTGTAAGTTTATTTTTTCTAAACAACCGGGTTTGATTCCCTAGCTGGGTACAGTATTTTTTTAAATGTATGAATGCAGTATTTCTTTTCATCAAAATCGATGACATGGTTCCTAAGAACAAATCGTGTGTCTTATAGTTTCAGACTTTCCCATACTGACCGAGTTGAATGGGCCAACCTGTATATAGAGGTATCATTGTCATAATATTAAGCTTGGGGAAATGTGAACTGCAGCTATCTGTTTGATTTATTTTTACTAAGATCCTTATATATTTTTATGTAACAAAAATAGGTCGTTAACATTTGTAATCTTTCCCCATATCGTCGGTTGTAATATGAATTAATGTAACCACCAAAATGACGAAATGGAGTTAAGTATACCGTTCAACTGCAAATTTTCTGCTCTGTCAAACGGTGTATATAAAATATTGATATCCAGAAAAAACAACAAATTCATATTAAAACTGACGATATATTATTAAAATACCGTAACGTAGCCATGAGTGGGCGAATGCGTGGTAGGCACATAGAGCTGTTTTGAGATCCGTGTGTTTTTTTATTTCCATTAACGCGTAGGTAAAGCTAGATAATTTTGATACAATTTTTTGTATGTGGAATTTTCAGTTAATATTTGTATCGATTTCGAGTCCAAGAAGGCTTGACACGTTAATGCATTCCAGTGTTTGGTTATTATAAACAAAGTTTATATCTAAATTACTTTTTTGGTGTAGTTTAAAATGCATAATTTTTGTTTTATCTTTTAATTCAAGGTTGTGGAGATCGAGCCAAAGCCTAAAGTGACTGCACTTTAGTTAAAATATTATGTAAAATAGAATTAAGATTATTATTAAAACTTGAATAAGGGAAAACTATAGAAATATCATCGGCAAATAAGACACAAGTGTGATCTAGTATTTTTGAAAGCTGGCTTACATAAATTAAAAACAAGTAGT
>JALPQI010024189.1:0-17761 GCA_025490895.1 Thaumatotibia leucotreta | reverse complement strand
GGGTCTATCGCGGCAGAATGCGTCAAACATTTTTAGCGATACGAATGGCGGTTGCCATATTCTCTAAAAAATTAAGGTATTGGTGAGTGGATGTAGAAATCCCTATATCTGAACGCTCCTGTGTTCGTCCTCCTGTCTTCTATAACTGACCAATCTTGGCATGACTGTGTACCTTGTAGGCATAGCACAAGACTATTATTTCACAGCACTCTATTAACACTGACCTGTGAGTAGCATGGTCGAACCCCCAAAATTTCTGACAATGACTTCAATTTAAATGCCTTGTAGCTCCTAATATATGTCGTACATATACTTAAAACATACTATATAATATAGGCAATGTATTACATCAAGCACTGACCTTTCTTCAAAGCGTATGCTGGATCTGCTGATGTCACTCCACGCGCTCATCGACCTTCCTCGGCCGCGATGGTACGTGGCCGTAGCGGCGGTAGCGGTAGGGCGTCTCTCTAGTTCCACGTCGGGGGGGAAGTTGACCTTAGCGGAGCCTCGCGACGAGGGTCCCTCTGCGGACTCTCCACCACCGGAAAGCTCCATCTCAAAGGCGGTGTACTCGGGTGCTTCCTCCGGCTCGCCCTCGCTGCCGTCGCTGGCCGCCGAGAGCGCCTCGTAGCCGTACCCGGGGCGGACGGCGCCGCCAGCAACGCCGCCGCCTCCACCGCGGCCACATTCGGATCCCGCTCCTGACAGTCTCGGCGATGCTTCTATTCGACTCAATGACGATGCTTTTACAGATTGCCCTCGGATAGTGGATGGTGAACTTCTTGCCGGAAAATGGTTCGAATAACGTAATTTGCTATGGCGAAACGTGGTGCTGCCTTGTCACTTCCTGTCGTCTGACGATTAGATGAAGTCCAACTTTAAATCACCGACTATTCAATTGTTTCACGTATTATTTTCGTGTTGCACTTTTGAACTCAGTCAAACTCAAGAGTAGAGCAACTTTATTGGTAATGAATACTACGAGTGAATTATTAAATAATATTTTGCTACAACTGCATATTATGCACAACAACAATGAGACGGAAAAGCTCACGAACGTTCGTGCGAGCTGTCATCGCGTATTTTGTGACTTTCGATCCGTAGTTGTAGCTGCCACAAAGCTTACTGTAACAATGTGAAGAAAGTAAAAAAACGTCAATAATGTAGCGAGGCCGACCATAGCCTGAGTGGCCCTTATTCGATTAATAGTGACCTTTACGTCGCGGAGCCGTAACAAGTTTTGTTAATGGGAGGTTACCAAACAACAGAATTGTATAGATACTACTTAGGTTTCATACATATAATTGTTGGAACGAAGTGAGCAACGGTTTACGTGTCGACCCGCGTGAAGTGCGGCGGAGTAGAGTCGGGCGGGGCGGATCGATGTACGACCACAGCGCCCCTCGGCTCGCTATCGGCGCGGCTACCACCACCGTGCGGCTTTAATCTCCCTTGTCATACATATTTAATTAATACTCTGCCACAATGTTGTATGTCGTCATGGACTTGCTTTAACATTCAAACTTGCTACATTCTTGACGCCCTTTACTTAACTAAATATAGGTACACTATTGACATAGTAACGTCATAGACATGCGCAAACCAAACCGCCTTTTCCTAAATGTTTATTTATTTTAGTGTCAGTAACTAAGCTGTGATAAATAAAAACTTTTATTGCGGCGTATTTTAGAAACACTAGTTATTTTCATTTTTCATGAACTAGTATAATTATATCGAGTTTATATTATAGATACTTACACTCGTCCATGAACACAGGTCGCTGTGTGGAAATTTCCTTTGAAGTTTTCATCGCGCTACTTAGATAATGTACATACTAAACTTAATAGAACTAAACCCTTTGACCTGTCTTTTGGATCGAATTGATATTGGCCGGTTAGTTTTTCCACATATTTATTTAAATTAGTGTAGGTATATTTCGTATCGTAAGGGTTCCCAATACGTAACTTCCGGGTTTCACAGTTAAAGTCTGGCTAATGAAATATTGCCCCAACTTTTCAAAAAAATCTTTCGGGAAATTCAAAAAATCTAGGGCTGGTTGTGTGACCAGCCAAAAGTTGGGGCAATATTTCATTAGCCAGACTCTAACCAATACTCTTATTCTGGTCTCGCTACGACTATTTACGTACATCCGCAACTTTCGTCATTTATATTATACAAAAAAGCTATTTCTTAAATACATTTTTGTTACTGTTGCTCGAAATGGCGGTTCAGTATGTCTAAATTTTGATTTCGCGAACAGCTGTTTAATTTCTGACTTTGTAAAGACTAACCCCCTTATTCATAAACGTCTGTTAACTTAACAAGTTTTTTGTCATTTTCGGTCTTAACAATGTATCCATAAGAGCAAAGGAGACAAACAATTATTAGCGGCTTGTTAAGTTAACAAACGTTTATGAATATGGGAGTAAGTATAATACTACAAAATGGCAAAAACGGAACCCTTATAGATTTGTCATGTCCGTCTGTCCGTCTGTCACAGCCGATTTACTCGGAAACTATAAATGCTACGGAATTGAAATATGGTAAGGGTTATGTGTTGCATAAACCGCTACTGATTTATGATATTATATTGTAAAATAAAATATTGGGGTTGGGGCCCTCCATACATGTAACTAAGGGATAGATTTTTTTATTCGATGTATATATATATAAGCGTGTGGTGTATCAATAGAAAGGTCTTTAAAAATTATTAAGGTTTTATATATCATATTTTTATTTAAGCGAACCGTTTTCGAGATATCAGCACTCAAAGTCTGAAAAATCTGTCCAACCCCTCTACTTTTTAAACTACGCGGTAAATACCTACGGTTACTTGGTACCTACGGAACACTTCGCGCGCGAGTCGGATTCGCACTTTGCCGGTTTTTTTCAGTTTAGACTTGTTACTTCATTTGAAGGTCGAAATTCACCAATTCCCCAAGTGTACCTAGCTATAATGAATAATGACATACAATTTTAATATGGCAGATAAAATAAGACCACAGTCGACCATCCAAACCTGAGATTTCTTTAGGTTTTGATAAGCCAGTGTAAAATTGGCATATTTTTCTTCACTGCACTAAACGTGTCGAATATGGTGGTTACATTAAAATATAATGATTACTATGTCTCTCTTCCAAGTCGGTCTCTCTACTGAGGACAGTGACACCGTTTTCTAATTTTCATTTTTGTAGCTCTCCACTTCTCACTATCGCAACCCACTACATAGTGGGTTGCGATAGTGAGATACATTATGATAAGGTAACATTTATTGACTTATAAATTCAGCATGATTACAGGAACTTGGCGAAGTCGGCGTTAGGTATTAAATATAATTTGGAAAAGGTGATAATTTATATTATGTACCTATTAATTTATTTCATTCCGGTTCAAGGCGTGCGAAATATTGTACAAGTTTAATGAATAGGTAGTCTGCAAGCTACCCTTTGAATTGATAATAAATGTATGTGCAAATAACGATCCGTTTGTATTGAAAGCTTTAGGGATTTATCCCTAAAGTTGCCAATGAATAAATATTACATAATAATCGTTGCCAAGGGCGACGGGTGTTAAGACTGTTAAGGATTACTAAAATTGTTATTTATAGTCAAACGCAACTAACTTACGGCAGCGCTAAATTGCAAACCTTGTCTAAAATGCGAACTGAAATGTTAGATTGTCGTTGAGTTAGTTGAATCCTGTTGATAAAGCTATATCCGTTGTTTCAAATTTATCATGAAAACTGTAAACTGACAACACCAACAACATTCCAACTGAAATAATCAACAACTTGCAACTGTATTAATTGAACTATTCCCGCTCAGTTTCTTGCTGTCGAATGTGTGCTGCCTTCACTTCTGGAGTTTCATCATGTTTTACAAAGAGTTATTATCATTTGTGCTCTTGTTTATACCAATATGTAAGGTAAGCTATGATTATCGTATTTCTCCAATGGTTTATATTCGATTAGGTAAATTTTCCTTTAGCCGGTTCTAACCAGAGACGGCGCATCTATGCCATTACATACCTAATTCCATATTTATTTAAGTGCCTATATTTTATATTAATACTTACCCTTTGTTACCATTTAAGTTTACAAACTCATCATTCAATTGTATGAAGTACCTAGTACATTATTTTTTCAATTCATGAAATTCAATAAACGAATCATTTAATTATTGATATATGTACATAACATTCGATAAAATGTACAATCATAAATAAAAAAGTACCTACTAATTACTATAGATGTTTACCCACCACACTTGCAAGAAAAATTGACTATTGTTAACACTCCTCCTTTAAACTTTGTCTTTACGAGTAGTACTTTCCTTTTCTTTAAGTTTTGATTTTCGCTTAAATATCATAAAAAATCTAATGTGTGAAACTGAAGATGCCGTCGATGCCGAAGACGTCGAGAAATTTAGACGCCTGTCAACAAAAACCTATGTTTGCTGGCTACAAACAGGGGCGTACCTATAAAGAGCTTTCGCAGAGCAGTTTGGCATATCAACATCGACGGTTACGAAGTTACTCAAACATTTAAAGTCTCACAGGTGTTCAATTAGTCACAATAATGTATTTACACTGTATGAATTACACATTATGTATAATTAATAATTATTCGTTATATTCATTTTTAGAGGTACTTAAAGCCAACTTTTCTAGGTTGGGGTGAGCTCGTGTTAAGTTATTTTATGAGTATACCGTAATTTTGTCATTATTATAAACATAATATGTTTATAAAGTAATATGGGTGCTCGCGAGCATTCCAAAAGATTTTAACTATGCATTCTAGACATCAAAATAAACGAAAAATATTATGAGACGTAATGTCAAATACCACCAAAAATATTTTTTTCTCTTTTATTTTAGACTTTTTGAATACTTTTTAACATTTCCGGTACTTTTTATCATAACAACAATTGTTAATATTATTTATTTTACTATTTTTTGTAGGGTCAGGTTATTTTGTCAATTCTATTCTTATTTTTTGATTGCGATGCAAACGGTGTGGTAATATTAAAACACACTGTGGTAGCATTGTAATAAAAAGAAGTTTTATGACGAGTTACGTCGAAAAACTTATTTCGAAAAAAGGTTGATTATCTCTGAAACCAATCCGAATCCAGAAATTTTACATTACATAACATTAAAAACCTAAATATGGTCAGGAATTCAGCATTAAAATCTTTTGGAATGCTCGCGAGCAGCCTGTATGTATCCAAGAATAATAACTATACAGTGTGTGGCCTACAACCGGGGTGAAAATTTAAACGGTGCATTAATAAGCTAATCAACAATCATTTCCACATATTGTAATTTAAAAAAAATATATATTTTGTAATTTTTTGTTCATGTATTTTTCATTATTATGGGTTCATTTACTTGAATTAAAAGTTATCAATAACTTATCATTTTTGAATCATTGAAAAATGTACAATTTTTTTTTAAAACCGTATCAAATTAGTGTAAAAATGCAAACAAAATTATTGTTATGACTTCCTACCTGGTATACTATCAAGATGTCTTGCGACTGACAAGCTACGACATCGTGATGCCAAGATCCAGTACTAAAGGTCCATAGCTTTGAATGACAATATCTCCGAACTTAACCACTTTGAAACACCGGGACCTTTACAGGATTATTGCTGATAGTCTAAGGAGTCACTCATTTCATTTTTCGCCCGTGTTAAAGACCACACACTGTAGATACTTGAAACAAAAACTCACTATTGTGATATATTTTTGGCCGGTACTGTAGATTCATATTATGCACAATTCTATAATTAGCTTAAAAATTATTTAGTTGCATATCTACGTGTGGTTTGCGTGTATTATGACGAAACACGTCGTTCCGATCTCATAACTTTGCACTGCAAGCCTGAGGATTTTACTTAATACCAGCTAATACTAACGTCAAGCCATAAACACAGACACAACAAGACACACAAATATAAAACATTCAATATCAGAATCGCTAAACATAAAACAATAACAGAAATCTATACTCGTAATAACAAAATAGGAAGCTTGTAAACTGATTTATAATTGGAGAGTGATTAACCTAATTAATCCACTAAAGCAACCAAGGTAACTTTTTAGGTCAATTACAGCCGATCAATGCAAAGTTAGGACAGGTATGTAGACTACGCCAGTTATTGTTCAAACTGCTTTCGTATGACTTAAGAGTGTCCTTCCTTACTACTGGCCCCAATTTCACCACGGCTACAATTGTAAGTTACATATGTAGAGCTACAATTGTCAAGCGACAGGTGACATATTACAATTTTAAGAAATATTTTCTATAGAAATGCTTACAAATATGACAGGCATTTTGGTACAATTGTATGTATTACAATTATGTTGTGAAACAAGAATTATTATTTTTAGTCGACATATTTGTAGAATTGTCGGTGAATCTTGACATGTGATTAAAGATGTGTCGGATTTGCGTGACAATTGTAATTTTTCGTTGTTGATACACGCATACGTACCTAGTTCAAAATGGCTTTCCATGCAAGTAGTAGTGACGCTGCTAGTGATAGTAACAGTGATCTTGATGAATTCGCACAAATAAGAAGATATTATAAGGAAAGAATTAATTTTGGCTTTAATATTCGTTTTCAATTAAAAAAAAAAAACAAATTATAGTAATAAAAATCGCGACGAATATTCTCTCTCTTCATTCATTGTATTTTAAGAATAATGACATACTCATATGATTAAAATAATATTAGATTTATATTATTTTTTAGGTTTAATATTATTTTTCAATACAGTTGCTCCAAAATTGCTCCTTTTTAGGCTGTTTTGCGTGTGCATAGTTCGTTTTTGCGCACTAGTGCTTTTACTTTTCCAATTTTAAAAATTTATAGTCGTTCTAATTCGTGCAACTTACCAAAGAGTTTTCATGTTACTTTACCTTATCAAGACGAATTAAAAATAAAAACCTACTGCTAATGCAAAACGATTAAAAACACAGATAAAATATAGGGAAGATTCCGTGTATTAAGACATACCTGAACAAACTAGTGTCATCCTTTACCATCTCAAGATGTATTCCATAAGGAAAAAGAGACAAATAAGGTAGCTCTACTTGGTCGTGAATTATATCAATGACTCCATTTTCTTGAACAATGCTACCAACCTGACTAGATAAAATGTCATTACTATTAGTGTTGTCCACTCTTCATCGTATGCTTTTATCGGCAATAATAATATTTTTACCAAATTAGGTAGCGAGTACAGTAGGAATAAACCTTATTTCTTACTCAGAATCACGATCTTCTGCGATCCTTAATTTCTAAATCTACATTTTAAGACAAAAATAAAATCACAAAATTAATGAAATATTTTCTTTAATTAAAATGTCAAATGTCATAAGAAGTGTTCTGTTTAAAACGTATGCCACTAGTTGGCGCCACTTAGCGGTAAGGTCCCGCTAAGAAACACAATTATCTAGCCTCAAAGAAAAACTAACTAGAAGGTCTTTTTATTTTTTTAAATAATTTTATTAACTCTTACAAATCATTTAAACCTGAAACTATAGGTGCTCTGCGAATTTAGACAAGTTTCTGGACCTGACGCCTCAGTGCTGCCGCCCTGGTGAACGGCATTTCAGAAAACCCTCATTATAACATGTTTTACGGAACTTATCATCCCTTAAAGCATACCTAACAATTTTCGTATGATGGCTTCTTTATAATTAATCAGTCTACACAAGTATCACATGAGTGTCATTATTAAACTAAACTTAATTTACTTTCTGGTTGACATGACATTGACATTGGATGATTACCAAATTTATATCGTGGGTACTACGTCAGAATGTAATCACTTGTGCGCGTACCCTTGCCTGAAACAACAGCTTAAACTGTGCGGAGCATATTTTTGAATACTTTTTAGGGCACCAGTCGTCTGCCTTTTTGATATTTTTGACCCATAATAGCCTTTGTTCAATGTCCTGTGGAAACCTGTTCGAAATTAAAAACATCGATTCATTTTCTGAGCTGGCTATCAATACATTTATCGATATCACGATCGGTCTCTTAAGTACAACACTATGCGATACAAATATTTGAATCCCACTATTTATTATTACATTACGAATGCAAATACGAATGGTTAATTCACAAAACTACACACATGTATCCGGCAACAAATATTGAATAAGATTTTCAGTTACTTTTACCTTAATAAGGTTCGAAATCTTAAAATTCAAGTCAAAACTAAATTACCGGTGAAACGTAATGTCTTTATTTTGTTCATTCAGGTAACCCTGGCGGTTTTTACACCCTGGAACCACACAAGTCATCACTTTTATCACATTCCGTGCACTTATCGAACAGAAATATACATGAAAAGCTTTATTTTTATCACTTTTACTATTTGCTGTTTACATGCACTAGTATACCCAAACAAAGATCGTTGACAGGCATTGCCGGCGTCACCCACAGATAATATAGACTCGGTCTATAAATTTATATGTCTATGATTAAAAATTATGTTTTTTTTATATTGAACATTGAAATCATTTGTGAGAACGGAACGGTCTCGAATCGCCTGTCAAACTAGAGTCGTTTTTCGAGTTAGTCGAGCAACAATTTATTTTTGTTTTTATACAATTTAAATATTTATATACAAAGATAATCGAACATGGTGTTACGAAAGTTATTAAAAGTGAAGATTTAGACACAAACCCCGGATGACGGGAGCAAAAATGCGTTTGTCACTAGTGCTTAGTTAAATATCGACTATTCTATCGACATCCATACCAACATTTTATGAATTAGAAATGTATTGATCAACAGTAATTTATGCAACCGTACGTAATCAGAGGCATTGCGATCTAAAATTGATAAACAATAATATGTCAACAATACCTAGTACCATAGGACAGTTACAAAACCGAAATTAAAGCCTAAAAAGCAGCTTGTATGTCGTTCAGAATTTCAAAGTGCACTTGTTAAGATTACTTTTACATCCTCAAGGCGAAATTATTCACAAAAAATATCATAATTTGTTGACTAAAAAAATTGGTGAATTCATATTAAAAATCTTATATATTTTTGATGTTTGGAAAAGAAGTGGAACTACTAGGGAAACATAATTAGCATAATCTATAAATTTCAAATAAAAAAATTGTTCATATGGATGTCGATAGAATAGTCGATATTTAACTAAGCACTAGTGACAAACGCATTTTTGCTCCCGTCATCCGGGGTTTGTTTATACATTTAACTTGCTTTTTACTTATAAATTATGTATTTTCAAATAAAAACAAATGAGTTGGTTGAATAGCTAAATCTATTAGCCCTTATATTATGAATACAAGTTTTGGAGCTAGAAAAACACCTTTTGTCCGTCACAATGTTATGTTCATTGTCAAAGTTACTACTCATAACTAAGTATTTTGTTTAAATTGTATATCATCTTTTAATTTTTCGCAACTGTTTTGAAAAACGTCGTTCGATGCACGCGTGGAAATGTTATTCTTCACTCGTCCCAAGTCTTGCCACTCGCCTTTGGCTCGTGGATATCTCGGGACTCGTGAAATAATGACACACCTTCCGTAGTAGCATCGAAATGTACTAATACAAGTTTAACACGAGCTCCAATTTTATTTTGTATCAGAACGATATTTTTCATACCCGCTCTTTGGCCGCCTACTAAGCAGTATGGCTTAGTGCTTTTGCCTGTCCACAAGATGTAAAAAAAAAATGGGGGCCTACTACGAAGGTTTCGTCATTCGACTACGAATCGATATATTTAATATCTATCTCTTTTTTCGGCAACGGAATGAAAGTCACGGATGTAATGAAGTTTAAATGTTCAAAGTTCGTAATTCACCCCGCAGTATGAAAATATGACCTGCGACTAAGCAACAATACGGAAATATAAAAAGTTAGTTTTTCTCACTCTCGCAGCAAAATTGCATATTGCTCACTAGTTTCAAGTAGCAAAACCGCCATGCTCGAGCCGCTGAGGTGAAAATAAAATTGATTGATGTTTGAGTATGTAAATACTTTTATGTAATAATATATTTGATACATTTTTCCCTCTGTTTACTCGTGACAATTGTGTTCTACAATTGTCGCACCTGTCATCGTGGTGAAACCGATAATTCTACATAATATGTAAAATTTTTATACAATTGTCACACTTGTCAGCGTGGTGAAATTGGAGCCAGTGGCCTATTTCACCATAGTTACAAGTGTGACAATTGTAAAATATCACTGTTACTGACGTCACAGGCCTCCGTAGGCTACGGCTACCGCTTACTATCGAACGGTCCATGTGATTGTTTGCTACCAACAAAAAATATTACTAATAACGTTTTTAAATCATTAATAATCTACTTTTTACTTTCCGAAACCCGTGACAATTGTCGCATGGTTTAGTACAATAAAATTCTCATTCAATCTTGACATGAGGTTCGGCTTATGTCGGAATTTCGCTACAATTGTCGTGTTTTTTGTGACAATTGTAATTTTGCTTCGCAAAAAAGTAGTTGTTTACTGCTGATTTACTAAAGTTCCTGCACTAAATTTTATGTTGGTGGCAAACAAACGCAGGGCCCTTCCGATGGTAAACGGTAACTGTAGCCTATAGACTCCCCAGATGGCAGAAACGGTAAATTTACAATTGTAGCACTTGTCAATGTGGTGAAATTGGGGCCTGGTTGTCAATAATTATAATCCGACGTTGGAGTAGTTTCGACGTCAACTAATAATGCAATAATGTTAAATGTTCGATTATTTTACGGAGTGAAATGAGAACGTCACTATAAAGATAATTTAGGTAACCAGATTTTTTAAAATTCCTTTAAACAACATTTACTATGGTGTCAACTTTATAAATGCGCGAAGAAGAACTCTTCTGTACATCCTGGTGAATCAAATTTTGTTCATTTCTAATTGAGGTTCGTGTTTTTTTTTCGCTTTTTCAAAGTCAGTCAAAGTCAAACGATTCTTTATTCAAGTAGGTTCAGCAACAAGGACTATCGAATCGTGAAACTAAATAGCAAATAAAAAAATCTAATCCGGTTCTATCCCTACACCACTGACCCGAAAAGAATCCGGCAAGAAACTCAGCGGGACTTATTTTTCAAATAATCATACATCTTACACCTACCATGCATTAAAAAAACTAAACATACAATCGTTTAAAATTAAATGCAGATATAGTACAATAACTAAAGATGACTCTCTCTATTAGTCGGAATATATTTTAAATATAATGATTTTTTAGAGATGTAAAGATATTTTTGTTTTCTCCCTTAAGGACTTATTCCAAGGAGTTTCGATTTTTTATACCTTCCAAACAATAAGATTTATCGAGGTCTGCAAAATAGCCGTTCACACCTGCGATACAGTCTTCATTTGACAAAATGTTTTATCCTCCGAGCCATCTTTTCAAAGTCTATTCCCAACAATAGGTATTAATCACACGGAGCTAAGTCCAGTGAATACGGAGCATTCCTCATGCTCCAAAGTCCAAGCCAGTTCCAAGCCTAATCCATGTTCGTTGTTTTGGTGAAAGATTATTTTTGTCGGAGATAATTTTCCATTTTCTTCAAATGTCTCCCTAAGGCAGACTTGAGCACTTAATTCATAAATGGGACGCGTAGCTCGCTTTTGTAGAACAAAGATGGTCTGGATATCCGCCGCTATCCCCCAAAACAAAATCCTGTATGACATGACACCGTGGAACGTCTCGACGTTTGTCAGCTGGGCATTTTCGCGAGAAGAGATCCAAAAAAAATTTTTTTAAGGTAGGTAAATTTAATGTTTTTCCTACTCAGAATAACGAGTTCTTTCAATCTAGGAGAAAAAAAGTACAAGAAAAAAATGGTCCCACATTTTTCATACATTTTACATGCTCTCCACTTTGTAACCGCTGTACAAAGTGTTTGAAAAACGGTTACGTAATAGAAACAAAAAGTTGGGACACTTTTTTTCTTCTAGTAGGATCGAAAGAGCTCGTGATTCTGAGCAGGAAAAACATAAAATTTACCTGTTTCAGAAAAATAAGTTTTTGTATCTCTTCTCGCGAAAATGCCCAGCTGCCTGATTCGCTTCACATGCGTATGCATATCCGCCAGAGCTCAGTTTGCCGCCTAGTCTAGCCACTTGTGCATGCCATTGTAGTTTTAGAGTCTAACGTGACACCCAAAAAAATGTATAGAAAATAAGTTAAAAGTAGGTAGGTACATAATTTCATATACAGGGTGGTCCAAACCTTGACGTCAAATTTTTTTTTTATTCCTTAAGTCATGAGCTATCAGAATATACCCCATGTATGTTAGCCGATTTTTTGTAGTTTTCGAGTTATGAATTTTTGAAAATGTTTTTTGAGAAATACTGGAATGAAGAAATTTATTAATAAAAAAAACTATTGGGTTTTTAACTAGTTTTTATTTTGTAAAAGTATTACCACAAATAAAGCATTTACTGACAAAAAAAATTAGCGTCCTCACATTGATACAAGTAGGATAAAAAAATACCAAATTCAAAATGTTACGCTAAAAACGCATTAAAATAGCATTAATGTACGTAAATAAAAAAATAAAACATATCCCAAGGAATTTTCGTATTCTAAAGACCGCCCTCGACCTTGAGCCTTCGTAAAAGCAAAAAAAATGATACTTAATTATGAGGATTTTTCGGAGTAGTCGGTCAAATAAACTTAAAAAAAGCTTAAATATTTTAAAGTAGTAAAAAATTACTTGAATAACTACACAAATTGAGTTGTCGTGGTATTTTCTGTCTTTGTTTATTGATAAGAACAACAAAACAGACGAAATTTCATATTTATTTATAAATTAAAAATTTAGAGGTTTTTTTTAAGTTTATTTGACCGACTACTCCGAAAAATCCTCGTCATTAAGTATCACTTTTTTTGCTTTTACGAAGGTATAAGGTTAAGGTCCAGGGCAGTCTTTAGATTACCAAAAATCCTTGGGATATGTTTTTTTTTATTTACGTACATTAATGCTATTTTGATGCGTTTTTAACGTAAATTATTGAATTTAGTATTTCTTATCCTACTTGTATCGAAGTGAGGACGCTAATTTTCTTGTCAGTAAATGCTTTATTTGTAGTAATACTTTAACAAAAAGAAAATATTTAAAAAAGCCAATAGTTTTTTTTATCAATAAATTTCTTCATTCCAGAATTTCTCATAAAAAAAATATCAAAATTTCATAACTCGAATACTACAAAAAATCGGCTAACATACATGGGGTATATTCTGATAGCCCATGACGTAGGGATCAAGGTTTGGACCACATATGCATATAACACGACAACAGTCTCCATGACGGTTTAAGGCACTAGAAATCATATCAAGGCCTATGTATGCGATGACGGATTAGGTATTCTTGATTACCTCCTTTTTCCTTAACTACATCCTGTTTGCAAATAAGAGTCCGGTATAGTTTTTTTACGAATTCGCTCATCTTTGTAATGTAATATTGGATTAACTATTTCCGTTATATGCTACAATCCTGCTAGCATTTTAATGTTAAAATGAACAGAAGATAATTTCAATTCTAATTGAATAATTGTAGTACTTTTCTATTTTTGCACTTTGTTTTTTAATAATATATCTCAATCTAGGAACTGTATTGTAATTTTTATACCTTACCTTTTAACTTATGTTACCTATAACTACTTATACTTTTTTTATACTCAAAATGATATTAAACTGGTGTGTAAATTGTATACCTACCTGTAAATTGTATATAACACAATTCGTCGTCGTCTAAAAAATAAGTAAACCACATTTTTTATTACAATACATAATTTTTGAATAAATGTAGTGGAACATTAGAGTAGGTACTCATAAAGTATTTTTCATAAAAATAATAATGCAAAAAAAAATCATATTATCATGTCTAATTAAAACATAAATATCTTAATAACTCAAAGGTTGCTTTTAGAGACTAAATTAATTAGAAATTTAGAGCAAGTGTCCCGATATTATAGGCACCTATAGTAACTATAGTATTAGAAGTTTTTCTCAATTACAGTTTTGGAATGGATAATTTAAAAGTTGTTCAAGAAAATACTGAAAAAAATAAAATTAATTACCTAGATGGCAATTTATATTGTAAAATCTAGATCCAATATTGCATGAATCGTCGATGAACGTCGTCGAAAAACAAAGTTTATTATAATCGTGTTTCTGGATACTAAATAATAATATAAATATTTGTCAAACCCATGTTTTTGTACTACCAATAGTTTATAAATATCTTAACAATTGCAATTTATATGCCTTCAAATCTGTACCGGGCTCATAAATTGTGATAAAATGAACCTTTGTGTTTCAGAGCGCGATACCAGGAACCTTCTTCTGGAGACCTCGGTTGGGCATTGACTTGGCTATCCCTACTACAGGTATGATATTATGATTATTATGAATTCACCGAAAATATACATAGTACAAGGGCTGCCCTTTAATTATTATATTGTGAAATTTACGACATTGTCTCTACCGTGTGTAACCGCATTATACCTACACCTGTAAGTTATAGGGACGGAGCTATACTAAGGAGTGAGAGGTGATTATTACTATCTCATTTCTTAGTATAGCTCCGTCCCTGCAACTTACGTAAGAACTCACAGGTGTAATCCCAGCCTTACTTGTACATTTGAAAACTAGCTATACCTACCCACGGCCGCTCGCGTGTTTATCATTAGTTCTGTAGTACGAGTAGTATCTATACCTAGGTACGGTGAACCAATTGGAACCAAAAGGCCACTCTAAGACCATGTCAATGTGACGAACGATAAATCAGACTAAGCAATTTTTTTTACTAATTTTTGACATAGTTAGTGGCCTTATCCCTTAATCATCAATTAATAATTAGTTTTAAAAATATTTTTTTTTTATATTTTGTATCGATTAAATCCACCACATTTATTCTGCATATGCTTAATTGGGAAATCATGAAGACACCGTTTAGATAATATACTCGGGCAGCATCTTATCTTGACCTATCGTTTCTTAAAATAGTAACAAGGAGTCGCTGAAATAGTCTTTTGTTTCAGCTGTATAGGTTTGTCCGAAATACATTTGATAGAGGCAATATTAAAAGCATCATAAGTCCCTAAAAGAAATAATTTGGAAATTAAGTAGGGAGGCGTATATCACATAATATGTAGGTACTCAAAAATGTCCACATGCCATACTCTCATAACATAGAAACGCAAAATAATACATATGTCAATAGTTTTATAATAAACGATATAGGGCCTATGTATACTTATAATGTAAAATGAGAACTTCAAGTTAGGAACATCATCATCACACTAGTATCATAATGTACTATATAATGCACCTAATGCGAAGATTATAAAGGTTTACTGTTAATTTGTTCCTGCGGCGTCATAAATTATTAAAACATAGAAAAGCAAGGATTATATTATTCTTTCAAAAAATAACATTTTAATTGGATGAAGGAATAATAAAGGATGATTCTCTTTTTTTAATGAGCCAAAGAGGTACTTACGGTTGAATACGTCCGTCGTCCACGTATTTAATAAGTCATTATCATTGTAGATAGCGTATGCACGCGTCATAAACAACAATTAGTTCTGTTATGTGGGATGGAGAATAAAATGTTTATATCTGAGACGATCTTTATTACCTGAAACCGAGTTTAGGCATGTTTTTTTAACAAGCTAGGGGCATTTACATAATTATTTCTAATTTTATACTCGTATAAAATAACAGAATCTACAGTATCTTACTTACATGTATGACGGTTTAAAGATTCTACATAATCTCTGTATTCAGTACCCCTTTTGTAGTCAACGGATTTCAGAAACTTTTTTGTACTCTTTCTATCCTGTCAATATGAATACCGCACGTCCGTACTGATACTGAGATTTCCATACCGAACATGCAAACTCAAGCCGACTACGTACAAAGCTAGTAGAAAGATTTTTTAGCGTTGAGGTATTATTGAAAGGTTTACTAATAAAACGCATTCATATGTAATTATTTAAAATAATTACTAGATAAGATGTAAGCTCTATTCCATCCATGTATTTCCATTCTCACCATTTAGATGGTTGGCATTCCTCAACTGTGCGCTTCTCCCGTAACTTCCCTCGCATAGCTAAACTTTGGAACGAACTGGCGCAAGCGGTGTTTCCGGACAGATACGACCTTCAAACCTTCAAGAAAAGAGCGTACCTCCACTTTAAAGGCCGGCAACGCATTTGCGACACCTCTGGTGTTGCGGGTGTCCATGGGCGACCTTAATTGCTTTCCATCAGGCGATTCGTCTGTTCGTTTGCCACCTATAGCATAACAAAAGCTATATCAACTAAGAAGACACAAATAATACGAGTACATTAAAGTCACTATAATTATACATCAATATGTCCTAAAAAGGTAAAGCAATGTTCATGTCGCGGTGATAACCGGCGTATCTCATTTATTTAGAGAATGCCTTTTTGATGAAAGTATTTTCCTTTTCATTGCGCCATCCATTCATATTCCGAGACCATCACCTCCTTGCTGAGGAGACGACCCGCACGTTAGCTCACCAATTTTCCCCAATCCCACACGCATGTGTCCTGCTGAACAAATTTTTTACTATTGTACCTTTTATTTTGTATTCTGGCCATGTTTTTCCGCAACTCGACATCAATCGTGCCTATTTTACGTGGTCCCAACACTAGCCCAGTAGGTAGGTACTTGTTAGGGACTTCACATCCACCCTTGAACTTCTTTGCAGGTGTATGCAGGTTTCCTCACGATGTTTTTCCTTCACCGTAAAGCACTTAGTGAATACTATTGTACCTTACTGCGACTTACTTTTTGTATATATTTGTATGTATGTGTATTTTTAATCCATATTTCCAGGGTCGCGTTTTATAAAGTTACAATTTACAATTTCGCTGTTTGCCTCTCTAACGCACGCACATATTAGCTAGAAAGAGAGGCAAACAGCGAAATTGTAAATTGTAACTTTATAAAACACGACCCAGAACTCCAAGGGCTTTCCATAGGTAGTAAGACTGGAAAAAGGTACAATAGAATGTAATGTAATACATTCATTAAGGACTAAGTTCAATAGAGGAATTTGACTGTTAACTACATAAAAACCGGTTAATTGTTTTAGAAGAAACATGATTTTACTTTGTATTTACGAATTTTGTATTATGGACCGCTCGTGACCGCTCTTTAAAACTATATATGTATTATGTAGTTATGTACCTAAGACAATTGATTTGAAAGTATTCACGTACAAAGGGCGCCAATTTTGCTAATGAAATTCTCTACAACTCTTTGTTAATTGTTGGCATGATTACGTCCCTACCGATAAAAATACCTAGAAGCGTATAAATTCATACATAAATAATTAAGGGAAACCAGTACAAACCGTATACCGGGATAACCGTAACACTCATGTTTGCTTGTGTTTTGAAAATCCCACGCTCGAATCACACGTGGACGGCTGCCAATAGGATCATTTTGTCAACAAACCCTTGCTGCCATCCGCGCTCGCTGCATCAAGTTATTCAAATTTATTGTTTTGTAGTGCCTCAGCCTGCTTCAATGTTATTTGGGCTCAAATTACAAGTGGTATAAAGATTTTGATCATAAATAGGAATGAGTTAAGAATCGAATTAATTATATGGAATTGTACATATTTATCTTTAAATTAAGATTACTTTTACACGCGATGTTTTAACTGAATGTAATATATGAAAGTATATTTAAATTCAAACCCATG
>JALPQI010024188.1:0-25640 GCA_025490895.1 Thaumatotibia leucotreta | reverse complement strand
ACTTTTTTAAAATGTATTTGGGGTTTCCTTTTACCTGGTGGTATAGACATTAGTTCTAAGGTTATTTTTTTTTCTGTGGCTGAATGTCAACCTAGTGTCACAATTTGACGTTTGAAAACAAAAGACAGTTTGTTTGCAGTCCTAGGTGTGAAATAAATACATGAAATCTCTTTACATATCATCTTAGCACATGACACCGGATACATAGGATTTCCGGGTTTCATTTAAAGTAAGTAACATGAACATTCCGTAGCAAGTTTGTGAAAATACACATGCTTTATGATCTAGGGGATGGTGTCTCCCGGTACGCAATAATTGCCTGTGTTGGGAGGATGAATCGTTTTCACCGCAAACGTAACGCACCGCAATTGGAACGCATTTAACATTTATTGTGTTACTGAAATTGGTCAAAGCCCATTGAAGGACCCATGCGCTATTAAGGGTTGCAAACTACTACGCAACGGGTACCTGTTTTGTATTGCACATCAATTTTGCAGGCATTATAAATTTAGTGGCCATCCTAGGGAGTAAATTTTTAAATGGTTGTAACTGTAACTAATAAAAGAGGACGCTATCAAAATTAGTAGATCTTCCATACTAAATACAGGAGCGTCAATGATTAGTGTCTTTAAATCTTCGACATCCAGCAATTATTGATAAGTTTTATTGTTACGAACCAAGACCACTATAAAATATCAATATCCAAACTTACATATTATTTTGTTATAGGCCGAAGCGGAAATGGCCTACGAACTACAAGCAGCTAAAACGAAGCAGAGGATCAAAGAGGAACAAATGCAGATCGTTGTCGTGGAACGCACCCAAGAGATCGCCGTTCAGAAGTGGGAGGTGCAGAGGCGCGAGAAGGAACTCGAGGCGACTGTCCGCAGGTCGGTGGCAATGCTAAATACACCCCTTTTCAATATTTTGAAAAAAAAAAGTTTAAATAATACTCCACACTATGTTCGTGTCCGTCTAAAAATCATCATCATCAGCCTATGATAGTCCACTGCTGGACGTAGGCCCCTCCTATTAACTATGCGTATAGACGCATTAGGAGGTAAATGCCCATAATCGCCACGCCGCGCTGGGCAAGCGGATTTGCGATCGCAGTAATGTGTCCAGTAGTCCAGTATGATGACGCTGCTGCCCATCATCAAGCTTTAATCAAATAATTAACGTCTAAAAATAATTAACATTGAATCGTTATTATTATTTTATTTATGATGACGAAACTGAAACGTTCAGATTTTTTTGCGTTTATTTTATTTGACAGTTCATAACCAACCAGCCATTCATTAATACGCTAAGGTTCACTCGTAGGATCGCTAACGTGAGATAAAACGGTTATAATATGTAAAAATAAAAGATGGATTTAACCAATTAAACTAATGTTAGTGTTAACCCTAAGGTGCATTCATCCTTACTTGTCTTATCATGTAAACAAACACTTTTTGAAAACATTATCACACTTTTCTCTGCAATTACACATTAATCATCACGTCAAATGTTGTTGCATACTTAATTAAACTCGCAAAGTATTATAATCACTCAAAAAAGCACTGAAAAATATCATTTCTGTAAAGATTTTCGTCAATAAATGCTCTTACGGTCGGATAACTTTAAAAACATCTGACATTGATGTGACATTGCGATGTCTAGATTGTCTATGTACCATAATGTTGGCATGTCAATATATCGATATTAATACTTAAAGTACAACTCGAGGAAAATGCAATTAAAATAAATAGCAGTAATTTACCTAAATTTATTAGGGTTTCGTAGCAAAAAATGGCAACAACGGAACCCAAACTTATAGTTTCGCTACGTCCGTCTTTCCGCAGCATACTTAGCTCAGTGGCCGTTAATACTATAAATCTGAAATTTGGTACAGGTATACATATTGATCATGCCAACAAAGTGATACAATAAAAATTAAAAAAAAAAAATTTCCGGGTACCTCCCCAATTGGTGATATGGGGTGATTTTTTTTAATTGCTGTAATCGTATAGTGTGGGGTATCATTGAATAGGTCTCTTAAAAAGAAAAGGGACTTTTAAGAAAGTTTTTTTCTAAAGTCAATATTTTCGGAGATAATCGCTCCAGATGAAAAAAAAAATTGTCCCCCCCTCTAACTTTTAATCCAAAGGTCCAAAAAAAATCATGAATTGTGGGCTGGCATAAAACTATTTCGAACATAATCGGCCCAGCCGTTTTTGAATAACTACGAAACCCTACACTGAGCATGGCCCGACATGCTCTTGGCCGGTTTTTGTAATTGATTTCAATATTTATTTTATTCAAAGACTGGCAGTGCATAGTTGTCTATAGTTGGACTAAACGTCATACCATATTTAATAAAATCTTCACGTCAAACGTCATTCGTTTCGCAACTTCGCTTCACGTTGTTCGTTACGGGTGCACTTTATGTGATTTTTCTCATGACTAGTGGCGCCTTCGTTGGAGCGACAGAGAAAAATCCTCGAAATTTAACCATAGTATTTGATATAATCTTATACGAATTAATTCTCTTCCTGACAGACGATGTAAAATAGATAATCCTCTATTTACGTACCTAAGCAGTGAAATTATCGCTGACATTTCATTATATCGACATTTCTAATCACTAGTGATTGTCTTTTGATCATCGTTGACGTTTTGTTTGTTTCACTTGGTCTGTGGTTTGTTTACATGATAAGACAAGTAAGGATGAATACACTTTAGACCGTGTAAGTGGTACTGCACTAAGCGTCAAAAGTGATAGGTTTCCACCAAATTAATTGCCTACTATCGCGACTAAATACCCATCAGTTCTAATTCAAGTATTTTTCTATTCTATGTATAATTTCATACATTTGTACAGTCAAAGGCAAAATAAGGTGTACTTAAATATGGTTAAAAATATATCCCAGTGCGCTTTAATTCTGAGTAATAAGAACGTCGTAACATACCTATTTATAAAAGGATTCTGTTTTTGCTCTTGACTGTATTTTACCATTACATTTTGTCTCGACACTAATGGGATAGAAGTACTTGGTGACCAATATGACCAAGCAATTGCCAAACTGGTTGCAAAATGTGGAATATCTTAGATTATGGACGTCATTTGTTTCAGGCCCGCCGAAGCAGAGAAGTTCAAACTGGAAAAACTGGCAGAAGCGCACAAGTTGAAGACCGTGCTGGAGGCGGAGGCCGCTGCAGAGGCCGTCAAAGTTCGGGGAGAGGTCGGTGATTCTGATCATCTATTTTTATTTTTTATTTATTTCAACCAACTTGTATTTACAGTTTAACCAAACATACAAGTTATAGGTTACTTAAAAATATACTTAAAACTATTTACATTTATTTAACAGTGTATTATGTAGTATGTCTTATGTCACTAGTATCTTACTCTATTGTGGTAGGTGTAGAATTTAATTCGAGATACCGAGCAGCTGTGGCCAGGAATTTCGGTTCTGCATGTGTAAAAATGTCCAATGAGGGATCAAATATAATAATTTTATTGATAAGGTTAAGAGCTACATACAGAGGACTGGTAACTAGCGACTAATCTGGTCTTCCTTCATATTATATTACCTTTACCAAACTCCAACTTACTCAGCGAGCTATGGAAAGGGCTCAGAGTTTCTCCGAAGGACAAAATCCCAAACCAGGATATCCGACGGAGAACCAAAGTCACCGACATAGCAACGAAGGTAAGCAAACTGAAGTGGCAGTAGGCCGAAATCGTCGAAGAGCCGATGGCCGATGGAGCAGACGAGTTTTGGACTGGAGACCGCGAACGGGTCGCCTGGTGGGCCGCCATCCCGTCAGATGGACCGACGATCTGAAGAAAGTGGAGAGCTGAGGACCGAGTATGGTGGCGCGAATTTCAAAGTCAAAGTCAAAATATTCTTTATTCAATTAGGCCCAGCAATTCTTTTGAATCGTTAAACTAAATAGCAAATGAGAAAAAATAATAAGCTAATTGGGGAAGGCCTATGTCCAGCAATGGACGATGATGATTATATTACCTTTTCTCAAACGTGCGATAAAATTTCATCCAAAATTATGTGCGGTATAAGTGTTACAGGCTTCGAAGTATGACGGTTCTGGCGGAACAACTTGAGAGAACTGGTAAGGCATTTCATACAAAATTGAATGCCTAGGCCGGGAAGTAATTTTTTTAAACATGCATCGTAGTTATGATGGTATAATAGGCTGCCAAGCATGACGGCCGTGCGGCTAAATAAGTATACTTACTTTATTAGCACAATACAACTTATAATACCTAACTATAAATAACAACATATATAATCACCAAATAAAAAATTTAAAAAACCGACTTCAACCGGTTTCTCCAAGATTCCCGATTTGTTTCCATCATTGGTTTCCTCAAATCCTACTTTCTGAATGCAAATTCTTGTAAATGAATGAAAATTACCAAAAGCGCCATACATGTACCTATAACATTTGAAGTACCTATAACATTTGAAGAGATCCCTCGATTTCTCCAGGATCCCATCATCAGACCCCAACTTGGTGCTAATGGGACCATCTCGGGGTAATACACGTTCGATCACAAAAAGAAATTTTAGAATCGGTTCACTATTCTCGGAGATATCAGGTAACATACATACAACAAAAAAAAAAAAAAAAAAAAATTCAGTCGAATTGAGAACCTCCTCCTTTTTTTGAAGTCGGTTAATAAAGACAGATTGCGCTAAATGGGCTGCACTCAGCTTCGGTTTCACTAAATGAGCCACAGAGCACATTTCGCTACGCTGATTTTCAGTGAAACCCAATACGTGGACTAGGTGGCGCTAATATAAACGATACATACAATTAGAACAAGCATAGACTAAGGGTGCGGCTCCACTGAGGCGGAGAGGAGCGAAGAGGTATGTGCACGTCTGCCTAGGACGTGTATTTCTGCTTAGCCAATAAAATAGTACATTGTGTATTAAGGGCGGTAAATAAGAAATTGTGAACGAGTGTGAAAGTAAAGCCGAAGGCGCGGGCTTTACTTCACGCGAGCTCATAATTCTTGTACCGCCCGTGGCACACACAACGTTTTTCATCACACCTGTGAGGCAAAATAAGTAAACAAAACAATATATTTTCACAAAACTACTCTAAAATGGTCTAAATCATTTCTCAAAAACAGGGATGTCTTTTTATCATTTTTATAACAGAAGTCCCGGCGCAGCGCGCGCCGCCGCCTCCGCGCGCTGGTGCGACGTAATGTTGTATGAAAATTAAAAAAAAGTCATTACGACCATGGGCATAATATAGCTCACTACGTTCATGCATGCTTGCTTGTAAAATCAGCATTTACGAGCAGGTGTGATGAAAACTTCTTTAAAGTTTTTTTACACTCGATACAGTCCTACAATTACGTACTGGTGGAGGCAGATCATTCCAGCACTTCGTGGCAGCGAAACGGAAGCTGCCACGAAAGGAAACCGTGCGATGAGGGGGGAAGGCGAGTCGAGTTGCGTGTCTTACTGCGCGCTGAAAAAGTTAAGTTTGTCATACAAATACTCGGGCTTTTCATTCTTTATGACTCCAAACAACAACGTTGCAAACTGTAGGTGTCTAAGTGAGGTCATGTTCATGAGATCATATTGGTTCAAGAACGGGGTAATATGCGCACGACGTGGTACAGGGCACACGTCTTTTGTATTGGTTGAAGTGCCTTTTAGTACGTGCCAGTAAATGAGTACCAAATACCACATCTGCGTAATTTTACTTTGACAGTATAAGTGTCTCACACCATTTGATACGTATATTTACAGACAAACATTCACGAATTTTATATAATACTTTTAAACGATTAAAAAAGTTACGCTTCATATGCATAGTATTGCATAGTGACAGAATGCCATGATGCCTGTGCATCAAATTTATTTGGAATGGAATTAAAAAAGAGCAGTTTGCCGACCTAGGCCTTCAAGATTTGTATTGAATTCCATTAAGTCGTTGTCCTAGTCGCACCCGAAACGTCCTGCTTCGCAGCCTATTATAAGGAACATAGCAAAAAAAATGAATTGCATGTTTGAGAAAAACATACTTATAACAAAAATGTTATATTTTTATTTAACAAATTATAATGTATTTATTAATACGCCTCGTCAGAATCTGACTCTGTTATGATTATGACCTATTCTAAATGGATTTAAATTAATAGGCTTAACAGGTTCACAAGCTATATTTCACTTTCTTCATAAATGCGTAATATCTCTGACACTTAGGGCAATTGAAGGATTTTTATCTCGACTTATAATAATATCAGCTTCAATTTCGCTAGTCATAACATGCTTTCATAAAAAAGCTCAGCTTTTTCCTTGGCACTCTTCCTTATAAATGTTATTGTATATGGGTGTAGAGAGTAGATTTTACCAACGATTTTTGTCCGCGAAAGTACTTGTATGTATTATGCAGCAATAATTTCTCTTAAATTAATAAAAAAACGCGTAACATTTTTAAAACAGTCTGTTTTTTCCAGGGCCAAAAAAGATTTTCAAGCAATTTGTTCAATTCCGTAGTAAACTAGAATACCTCATAGTTTCACCATATCCATATGTCCGTCTGTCTATCCGCAGCATAGCTCAGTGGCCGTTAGTACTAGCATACTCATACATACTAATCGTATTACGAAATTCTAATTTACATGTAGTTTGCAAAAGTAGCACATATTTTTATACCAATGCACACTACACCGTGATATCTTAAGCCTTATCAAGCCCCAGGTCTCCTGTTGACCTATACAATTGGGCCAAATTACTTGGCGATATTGGCTAAACGAGCATCTTCTAGAAACTCTGTGAACTGCGCAATACATCGGCTATCGAGTAATATGGATGGAAGAATATATGACTACGCAAACTATATACACTCTCGGTTAAATAATACCGTAAGCACGCTGATTTTAGATTCCATATTAAAATTAACAGGATCTTAAGTGGAATCCATTTTAATATAATCTTGAATAGGACTTTACCTAATTTCTGCATCGAATTAAAAAAACATGCAATTTTATAACTTTTATATATGCATATTTTTTAACAATAGCAAAATACCCATTATATCTATTTATATCCCCATTTTCCGTTCATTATTAGGTTTTTTTTAATACAAATTTGCCTGCATAAATTTGTCTTACGACAGTTGTGAGTATGACCATTTTTTTGGTTAGATGATTATTTCGAGATAATCCGAATATAATTAGACGTTAAAAAGGTTTCTAATTATGCTGTAAATATTTGAAAACACTGTTCAAATCAGTGGTTAATTCAACAAAATTGAATATCAGCCTAATTGCAGCATTTTCAATGAAAAAACACCTGACCCGTATTGTTTGACCACAATTCTGCCGACCTAACTAAAAAGGACGCATCTCCCTTAGCACTACTATAAGAGATGCGTCTTTTTTACTTAGCACGGCAGAATTGTATATGCATTACTAGTTAATAAAGCGGAACAGAGTTAATGAAAATAAATACTTTTTTTTTTCAATCAAGGTCACCCTGTTACTTGCCGTTGCAAAGGCTGGTTTACTGATATGCATTATGCTAATGAATGTTAAATTTGCAGGCTGAAGCGTATGCCATCAAGGCGAAGGCCGCGGCGGACGCAGAACAGATGGCGAAGAAGGCCGAGGCCTGGAAGGAGTACGGCTCGGCAGCCATGGTCGATATGATGCTCGAGACACTTCCGAAGGTAACTTGGCAGCTAGTGCTTTATGGTATCCTGTAGGCTTAGCAGATGATTGGTGCGGTATATCGCTGCGAGATACACTATCCGTCCTATTAGTATAGTTAATAAAAGACGGAAAGTCAATCTTTCCGCCACATACTATCGCACCTATCATGTGCTAAGGGTAATGGTATTTTTAGGAATGTTCATTATCAAGAAACTGTACTTCAAAAATAGATTTAGATTACCTACATAACGTCGGGGATAGTTTAATACCGCGTAACTAAATTCATTAAATTAGGGTGAATTTGAGTCGATTGTTTGATATTTCAACTCTATCTGTTTTGGTAGTTACGCGGTATTGCACTATCCCCGACGATATACCAATGAAAACAATATCGTCGAATATAAATATAAATGTCGAATAAGTTGCCAATCTCTAACGCTCAGTAGCGTGTCGTAGATTTCTCTCTGCCACTGTCTTATCGGTGCGACAAAGAGAATTAGCTGCCTTTCGTTCTACTATTGAGCGTTACCGATTGGCATCTTGGATACGCACCTAATTGTCTTCCGATCGACTTGGCCGGGTGCAGTGGAAGAAAGGTTTGTTAAATGAAACCAAATTCTCGTCGACTCACAACTTTAAAAAGTGGCGATATAACTAGGGTAATATATTACAAAAAACATGACTTAAATCAAGTCAATTTGACAGTTAAATCAAATTACGTTTAATAATGCCTCACATATTGGTTGGTTAGGTGTAGTTACTCCGATGATAAGCGAAGTAGTATTAGCGATAATAAGCGAAATGGTTTAGGTATGTACGAGTACGAGAGTTCAAATCCCACCTCCTGTGTTGGTAAACTTCGGTATTTTTTATTTTGTATATGATATGACATCTAACGTTCATAATAATAGATAATGTTTGTCATTTACTTATTGAGGATTGATGATGGGCTGCAGCATCATTTCATCATAGTGCTATTGCTAGTGCATTTCACACTACTATGATCGCCAACCCGCTTGCCCAGCGTGGCGATTATGGGCATTCACCTCCTACTGCTTCCAAACGCTTAGGTAATAGGAAAGGCCTTTGTTCAGCAGTGTAGTGTGTATTTATAGGCCGGTGGATATGTTGTGTTTAATATGATATGAAGAACCTTCAAGAAAAGAGCGTACTCCCACCTTAAAGGCCGGCAACGCATTTGCGACGCCTCTGGTGTTGCGGGTGTCCATGGGCGACGTTAATCGCTTTCCATCAGGCGATTCGTCTGTTCGTTTGCCACCTATAGCATAAAAAAAACATCTATTAGATAAATTCGAAGTAGTTTGGTTCAATATGTTTTCCATTATGTACATTTACACTGGCATTTTGACGTGACAACGTCTTATAAATTGGTTTGCCGGGTGACACTTCAAGAAACTGCGTTACGCTCCGCTCACGTTATGCGCTCACAATGAGAGCGAGTGAGAGGCACGCGTCCCTTCCACTCGGGTATGGTTAGCCCGCCTAAGAGCGAGAGAGACAGACATAAAAAGTCGTTGTCACGTAAAACTTTCGCCCGTATACCGACTTTACAGGCAACCAATTTTTCGTGAAACAGGTGGCAGCAGAAGTGGCGGCGCCTCTCTCCCAGGCGCGCAAGGTGACGATGGTGTCGTGCGGCGGCGGCGAGGTGGGCGCGGCCAAGCTCACGGGCGAAGTGCTCAGCATCGTGCAGTGCATCCCTGAGCTGGTGAAGGGAGTCACCGGCGTCGACATCTCCAAGGTCAGTCTCTTCTGGCTAACTGGTCTTTGGTCTTTATAGCAGGGATCGGTACCGGTTTTTGCTCCATACAAAAGGTTCTAATTTCGTTCTTTGGTATGTAACATCTTTGTTAACCCTTAAATGCATAGTGATGTATATATGCATCATGTATTCTTGACTCTATTGACAGCATGTCAGAATTCAAATTTGAATAAATCTTTGTCAAGGTCATGCATTAAGGGTTAAGGGAGTAATTCAAATTACGATATTGTTGATAACATAAAATATTGAGTAGTTACTACGTAAAGGGTGTAAAACATTTTAAAATATCGAGCTATTTCGAGGTTTTTCAAAAATACCGGTGCCGATCCCTGCACAACCTATAGGTTGTGACAAAAAATGTGACGTTGCCGGTAAATTATTTCAACATCCCGAAAATCGGAAATTATTTTTGTGAAAATGTACTATACTGTGTTGAGAAAGATACCGGGATACGCACATCATTAACTCTTTGTTACTAACTAAACTACTTAAAATGTGACCTTTCCGGTAATTTATTTCAATGGGGAAATTACTTGTGAAAATTTGTCATACTTTGTTGGGAAGGTTACCGGGAACGCCACATCACAAATTCTTTGGGTTGGAACAGAATGTCCGTTGGGGTAAATACGAGGGCTGTTCCGAAAGTTTTTAGTTGCTCCGGTTCTATTTATGCGATTTCAATAAAACTGACACCATTTTGAGGGCTATTTCAATGACGCTTTAGGCGGTGTAAATTTGTTTTAGTAAAGATTTTAGATAATTTTATTATTTTGTTTTACTTAGACGTGTCGAGCCTTACTCCAATGACCATGATACCGGTTTTTAAGACACTTTTTTAATGAGATGCTATGAACATCATTCGCTTATAAAACTATTTTATTTTATAGGTACTAGTAATTGAAGATATTTCCGTTATTATTAAGTACAAATTACGTGATATCCTTTACTTTAATCATAAATGAGTAGGCATCGAAAAAAATCGTAAACTCTTAAATTGGAATTTCGAATATTGTAAAATTATCCTTCAATCAATAATATTGTTCTTCAATTATATGTAATTAAAAAAACGCAAAACTAACTAAATAATATATCCCGGGTATATTCAAGTACGGCTTTCAAAGATTTTAATACAAAACATGCGTCAATGTGTCAAAAATGGCTAATTTTTCCATGCAATGTAAAATTTCATACAAAACAGCAATTTGTAAAATAAATATAATAAAAAAACTATTTCCATTACATGCATAAATTTATTAACCATAATAAGTATTGAAATGTCCCTCACAATGATATAAATTTAATTTAAATCGCATGAATAGAACCGGAGCAACTAAAAACTTTCGGAACAGCCCTCGTATTTATTTGTTTTACATTTATCGTAGATTGTAGATGATTATAGAATTTTATAGTTCCCTATTCTTGTCTTCCTGTGAACTATGTCACTCTAATCACTTTATACGACAATTTCCAAATTTCTGTTCACTCCGGCTAGAAAGAACTCATTCAACTTATGCGAACCTAGCGGAAAAATAAAATGAAAAGCAAATAAAAATATATACACCGTGTTTTTATTGATTTCCGTTAAATTAAAGGGAAGCTTATTTAGGTCAAATATAATCAATTTCTCTAAGAAACTAGTGTCTTAACTCTTACTGTTATTGTGTTTGTAAAAAAATAAGTTTAATGACTGAACAAGTGTATTGCAACCTTTATTACATCCTAATGTTACTTATTTTGACATGTGCCGTCAGCAGCCGTCAGTCGCCTGAGATCTTATTCTTAAGGTTCTCTCGCACTTGCCATTACAATTATTATGTATGAAAACGAAAAAAAAAATTTTTTTTCGAAATTAACAAAAGCCGATATACCTGGCAACTTTTATTAACGTCCCACGTAACCTGTTCAATCCAACGGAAATCAATAAAAACACTGTGTATATTGTAGACTTGTAGAGTTTTATTTACTGCAGCCTACAGCAGGCATAGCACATGATTGGTGCGATAATAATTAGCCACAAGTTTATTCATTTAGTTTGTAAAATACGAAAAGTGTATCTCGCGCCAATCTGTCGCACCAATCATGTGCTAAGCCTACATCGCATAATTAGCGCGTTAAATTGACATTTAAATTCGATATTTTATCACTATCAATCATTATTCATCAAGGGGCTCGACACTTATAGACTTGGAATGTCGCGAGCCATACCAACACATTTATCGCTTAACGTGATTATGATTAGACATTTGATTTATATTATATTTAATTTATTGAATTTCTCCTGCATAATGAATATAGCAATAGTCCGTTAGCACAGTCCGTTACATTTTAGTAATAGAATGAGTTTAGGTTAAAAATTGTAATTATAAGGTCAAGGTATTCTTTGTTATACCATAACGTTGAATTATTATTTTTAATGATTAGATACTTTAAGTTGAAATAAACGTAAATAATAACTTGCAATTATATTATCTAAATGTCGTATTAACTTCATTATAACGATATTCCAGTATTAAAAACGATAATAATGTATGATAATACAGCATTAATCACGGTAGAAGATAATTATTTATTATTAATGTTATGAGACTGCGTTAATTTTAAAGTCACATAATATAATAGCGGTCACAGTGATAAACATTCAAAATAAGGTGGCCATGTGTCATCATACGACATAGTTTCGATATTTTCATCAACAGGCCTAGAGGTTTTGGTAAATTTAACCAATTCTCTTATAAAATAAGTAGTTCGTGGTAGGCACCCTTCTGATTTTCATCTCGAAAGATACGGCTTGATGCGGTTCCACGTCTATAAACGTCGAGCATCTCAAACTATGAATTCTTGTTTTTGTCAAAGGTGAGTAAATAAACATAATTTTCCGCCTGTACTTACATTCATCATCGCAGTTATAAATCACTTTATTTTCCGCACCTACTCGGTGCAGTAAAGCTGGAATGAACCTACGATCATGATTCACGTACTCCGTGACTAAACTCACGTAGATGTTATTTGCAGTTATGCCAGTTATAAAGTCTACGACGTTTCTATAACGTGGCCCTCTTCGTACTATAAGACATGAGTAAAGTTTTCTGTCGGTCCATATTTCTCTTATCGGTTTTCTTAATCGTATTGAACAACCATGCAAGGTCTATAATTATTATCGCGTTACTGTATCATACGATAGCAAACGCTTGAAACGCGTTTAATTAAACTGTGCTGAATGAGTTTTCTATGCCAATTAATTTTCATACTGCACGATTTCATATTTACATAATATACTTTCTTTCCTATAGTGTCTTTATATTCAGACTTCACTTGAAACCTATTTCTTATCATTTAACTATGTTTATGAATACTTAAGTGTCGTGACCTCGTTATGCAAATGTTTATATACCTCATCTACATGTTTTCACTCCATTACATCATGTCTTATCACTTTGAATTATATTAATATATTATCTGTGTCTTATGAGCGTTATTTTTCTCGCTTTTTAGGTTTTTAGTTATACTATTTTTCAATGATTAACACAGTATGCTTAATTCGAATTAGAATCTATATAAAATTACTTCTTTTGTCGTTTGTACTCTGTTTTACCTATAAAGTATATCCGGGCATTTTCGCGAGAAGAGATACAAAAACTTATTTTTCTGAAACAGGTAAATTTTATGTTTTTCCTGCTCAGAATCACGAGCTCTTTCGATCCTACTAGAAGAAAAAAAGTGTCCCAAATTTTTGTTTCTATTACGTAACCGTTTTTGAAACACTTTGTACAGCGGTTACAAAGTGGAGAGCATGTAAAATGTATGAAAAATGTGGGACCATTTTTTTCTTGTACTTTTTTTCTCCTAGATTGAAAGAACTCGTTATTCCGAGTAGGAAAAACATTAAATTTACCTACCTTAAAAAAAATTTTTTTTGGATCTCTTCTCGCGAAAATGCCCATCCACATCCGAAAAATAAATGAAGTTTCTAAAGTAGTTTCTAACTATTTTAATTGAATCGCACTTAGTAGAAGAACAAATAACCTGTTTAATCTAAGAACACATGAGGTTTTTGTTTGTTGCTAAAATATAACCAACTAAAAATTTATTGTTTAATATTAGTCACTCTTAAAAGAAATTACTGCTGCACAGTCTGCACCAGAAGCGGAGAAATAAACTATTGTAATTGAACACATTCTGTATTTATAAGCAGTTCATTTAGTACACCACCCTGGCTTAGCAACTTCTGCTGCTGAATGTTCTTCTTTTTAATTTGGTTATTATTGTTAATTGTCCAACTACTAACACTTCCATTCAATCCTACGTGTGGGCTTGGTCGCTTAACGTACATCTTTTACAGCAACTAGACACGTGTGTAGATGCTTTTCAATATTACCCTAGAAATTCACTTTGTCATAAATCATATCCCATTATCATTTCTAGGAAGTAATTTTGATATGCATTGACATTCATCCGTATAATGTTATTGGGAAATAGATATTAAGATTCCTTTCTTGCTTTCGTTTTCGTTTGAAGTTATGGAAACAATATCTTGATGCCTACGTATATGCCAAGTAAGATGTTAAAGTTGATTGGATTCGTGCTATAACTAAACGTTGTTGCATGGCTAATATTACAAAGTATTATTTCAGCATTACACGTGGTTATATCGCGCATGAGTGAGGATTACCGTTTATGAGTAATATGTCTTAATTTTCCATACCTATTGCACAATTATACAGTACAAGGGAAAATAAAAGGAAACCTGGAATCATCATGTTCCATCATCATCGAAATTAATTATGACGATTAGTCATACTTTTTTACGATGTGCTTAGCAATAAATTCCAAAATGAATAGATAATTTCTTCATTGTAAACAAAATCATCAGGATAAGTCCGAACATCGTATAAAGGCTAATTTTGGGGAAAAATGGTGTCAGAAAATTTAAGTAAGAATGTTGGTTATGAGAATGAAATAACGTTTATTGTTGTGACATAAAGAACCACGCGCTTTACAATATCTTAAATTTTACGATGGCGACCTCTAATCTTATAATGTCATCTTTCTTATAGACTATCAAAGAAACTGAATTGAATTGCTTGATTTGCCATGGCAGTAATTAAGTGGGGCTCAATTATGTTCCTAAACTGTACATCAATATTATAAAGAAATCAGTACGAGTAAGTGGGGCTCAATTATGTTCCTAAACTGTACATCAATATTATAAAGAAATCAGTACGATCACATTGTTTCCATAGCTTTAATACCTTTTAATACACGAACTAAGTGCTCGCGACGAATTTATAAGTAACGTGTTTGTACAAGAGATATTTATTTTACCTATCATTTACATTACTGGTTGTTGCGGAAAGGATATGGCTACTTTATATCAGAATATTAATTAAACAATTTAATCTCAATTGCTCAATTAGCTCCAATAATTGCTCACTTTACCGAGACTTACGTGAGCAATATTTTGATCAAACATGCGTAGAAATCGCTGTAAAGATTCGCATACGCGCAAAATAGTACACAATTTTAACATTTTTGGTACAACTGCTGCCGTGTATTGTGTTGTAGTAGAGTCGCGAGCACTTGAGCGGTTTGCACTAACGTCGTTATCATACTAGCGATTTGCGAGCGAGTTTTTTAGAAGGCGAATACGCCGCGAGTTCGAGTTTCGTATAGAAATCGCTAATGTGATAAGGCCCTAACTGTCGCTTCTGAGACTAACCCGCTTGGGGTGGCGGTAGGCGGTGGCGGAGCCCCCCACAGCGCCCACGCCGACCCCGTCGCAGCGGGGCGACTCCGCGCGGAAGGCACGATAACTGGCACTCTCCACGCAACCTTTGTATGCTCATCGAGGTAAGGCATGCACTAATTACATTTTCATTCGACCGACCACCGAAAACCTGAGCATAATTATTTTGGAATTTTTTTAGAATACTTGGAATATGTATAGATATATGCCTGAAGGAAAAAATCCTTTTTTACAAATACGTAATTATGCTTAACATTTTCAATTGCCGGTTGTATGGCGAAGCGTCATATTCATATGTTACATAAATCGTAACTAAAATCACCAAACATTACATCAAATTTATAGGGTTTTGAGGTTCTGACCGCTTCGTCATTTGCTCACTTTTCTTTAATACCTTTTTATCATCCTAGCTTATTGTGCATGTGTTGTGTTGTGATTTATGTCTACATTAACTAACGCACCTAAAGATCATAGCGCTTCAGTGTTACTTTTTATGTCAAACTAAGCTGTCCAAGTGACCAGTTCAATTCCTCGCGTGTTTATTAATTCATTGTGCATAATTTAAGCTTATTATATCTAGAGACTCAAACTGATAGTTATCTAGACATAATTATGTGATGTAATATTTGGACTTTAACTATACCTGAATAAATAGACGATGAAGTCGTCGCTTTGTGACCAACAACGATGAAATGGATTTCTCGGTGTGCATAGAAAAAGCACATCCCAAATGTTTTGCTTTAAAGGTACCACTAATAGGCGCATCTAACATTTATCACATTTTACAGAATTGATTATCTAAACGTAGGAGTAATACTTACGGTTTGCCGCTAGATCCTTAAGGTTTAGTTTTTGGCTAGCAGCCATCATGGATTTCTAACAGCTTCGTAGTTAGCGTAAATGGATCAGTATGCTTAGCACATGATTGGCGCGACAGTATCTCGCCGCGAGATAGGCTATCCGTCCCTCTTTTGTTAATATAGCTAGTGAAGGACGGGAGATCTATCTCGCGGCGACATACTGTCGCACCAATCATGTGCTAAGCCTGCAAAGGTTGTTTTAAAATCTTAACATGTTTGTTTCAATAATATTTTTTGTTCACAGGGTGTGCGCGCTATGTAAAGACACAGGGGTCGCCGCGCAGCAACAACAGGCATAAGTAGTTTTTGGCAATCATAAATGTTCAATGTATTCAATGTGTTTATTGCTACTTAAGAAGCAGAGAATTTATTGTATGTACCTAAGTGCCACTGTTTTGTTTTGAATATTTGAGTGTCTCATCGGTTACAGTTTTTATATTTTGTCGATGGGGCTATTACAATAGAAATATGGGCAATTAACCGTCTTGCTGCCAAACAATATCTAACTATGTATTCTTCTATTTTGGTATACAACGTTCTATTGTCTATATCTATTATAACTGTCTCATAAAGAAACTTTATTATAAACTGTAGATTATTCAGAAGATCTAGTAAAGTTTGATCCCAAGTGAGAGACGTAGTTTAAAAATGTATGTTTATATGGTCAGAAAAGTGATCGATCTAAATTCTAAAGTATCTGAAGATTCGGCGTGTTCTCCGGTGCACCTCGGGCATGCTCGGGGCAGGTATAGAACAGGGGCCTATTGCATAACAAATTACAACTAATATTACAAGCGGAAGTCTCTTTTCTACTTCTCTTACTAGAAAGAGACTTCCACTTGTATTTTTAGTTGTAATTAGTATGCAATAGGCCCCTGGTTTGCTTCTCGACGAAGTTCGGCGAGCTGTTTGTCCTAGTGTAACCTTTAAATGTTTGACCAATCGCCTAAATTTTTCCCAAACTAGAAAATTACATGATAATGATTGTTATACAAAAAACTAAACCTATATTTTTTTATTTAGCTAAAACTGTCGTTAAGGTAATCTAAATATTTCGTGTTCAACAAAGAGGAGTTTAGGTAGCCCTAGGTGTAATTTAGTACACTCGTAGATATTGATGTACTTTTTTAATATAATCAATATTTTCTACACAACAATCTAAAGGCAATCATGCAGTCAGCTTGAATTCATGTCTTATTTTGGCTTCAACGCAATACCTGATTCGGCCTCACCTAGTATATTAAAATTGTATATTGTTGTAAGATAAGCGTGTTAAGCAACAGTTTTGTGAACTTTCTTTGCTATCTTTTATGAAGATATATTATATGTTGTAATTAATTCAGTTTAGCAGATGAACGACGTTTTCCAGGTTCCGAAGAAAGATTTGAATTTATAACTGTCGTTGTTAAGATTGTCAGTCAACCGATAATGGGCATTTGTAGTCGACCGCGCCTCGGCGATTCTGCCGTGCTTCACAAGGAGGCTAAGGTCAAGTTAGATTAACCAAGGTCAAGCTACATTTTTTTGTATTTGTATTCTTTGAAGCCATATATTATATTGATCATTTTGTTTAAATATTATTTACCATATGTAATTTTTATGGTATTAAATTAACAGAAGGCACATAGCGTTGCTAAGCGATAACATTTATTATAATGTGGCATAACTAAAAACTTGTGAAAAAATTGCTGTACGTACAAACCTACGAACAAATAAAACATGGAAGCCACACGCCATACTAAATTGCCTTTCAAAAACGCTCCTGAATTTTTGTTGTCACCCCCTCTTCAATGCATGACGGTACTGAATTTCAATGTCAACCTATAAAAACTTAAACCGCCATTTAAAAATAGTTGTGATTGTTCCTTCAAAGTTTTGATTGGCTGAGCGTTTTCCAAATTAAATCTCGAAAACCCGATTCTTCCAGATCTGGACATGCTTGGGCTCGATTCGAATCAGAATCAGGAGCCGATTCGATCCCAGTAATAAAAAATCGTGTCGCAAAATTTCCATACAAAATTTTAGTTTCCGTTACGCCACGGCCATAGTAAGTTCATACAAAAATCGTGACGTAGTGAACGTTTTTTTTTGCGACACTATTTTTTATTATCAGGATCGAATCGGCTCCTGATTCTGATTCGAATGAGCCCAAGCATGTCCAGATCTGGAAGAATCGGGTTTTCGAGATTTAATTTGGAAAACGCTCGGCTATATTCTATAAACATTTGTCAAAGATGTTGCGCCCAAATATGCGCGGTGTTAAGAAAGGCGCTATGTCCTGCCTATCCTGGCACAATTGAACAATTGTTTTCGGGGGCCTTTTTGAGCTAGCGTTATAGACGTCCATGTTATATATATGGTCGCAGGTTTAATTCTTAAACATTGAGTTATATAAATCCTTCTTGGCGGAGCACGGTAGGACTGCGCCTGCATAGATGAATGACAAATCTCGTTGCACATTGTTTACATACATCTATCTTCTTCCACTATTTTTTCTTACTTCGAAAAGATCTGAGCAATAGTTTCGAAATCTTGTTTGTGATCTTTTTTTATATGAATGTCGCATTTTGATATACAGTACGTAGGTTCACATGTTAACTTTGTAGTTGTAGAATATTTTCTTTTAAGAATATATTATTTACCTCAAGGCCGGTTTTCGAAGTATTTTTGATGCCGGTGCCATATTTTTTCTATTGTTTTTAATATTAAAAATGTTTTAAGTCTTAATTAGATGTTAAGCGTGACATGATTCTAAATTATATTTAAATGTGTTCGAAATCGTTTGGAACTTAAGTACAGCACAAAACCTTTGCATTTATTATTATTGTCTTTAATTCAGTAAATATTATTTTATTACTAATTGCTACTATCGAGTGTAAAGCAGACATCACACTGACAGGTTATAATACATGAAAAAACATGAGTAAGTCATAATTTTTTATAAATGCGCCTAATTCTGATATTTCAAGTACAATATTCGTTTATAGGCACATTAAAAGTATATTTTATAATGATTGAGTGTTTCACTTGTGGCGGATTTTTGTGCAATACCTTGATATGATGTTCATTATTTCAGTGTGATGTAATAAAATAAAATATGCTTTTAAACGGTTAGAAATATTTAAAAATGTTTCTTAAGTGAAGGAAGTGAAGGCACTTTGAGTGGCCATGGCATAATAGAACTCGAAATACGTTTGGTGTGGATATAAAATACAAAAACGATGTATGAAGTGGTTTTTATTCGTGTATATTCATTAAAAATTGCAGATCATGATTTGGTTTTATTTCGTTTATATTGTCGTTCGTTGCCAAAAACTTATGAACAGATATCTAACGATATGCTATGGTAAGAGGATAGATAGGTACCAAATAAGAAATCAAGTAAATAAAAGATATTTTAGTGACACTACATTTATTTAACGACATGCACAAATAGTTACGCTATAAGAACGACTTAGAAACAAATCACTTTGACATGCTTAAATAACAACTTGCCTTAGAGTAGTTATTGACACTTTCTATACAATTAATAGGTATACCTAATAGTTTTCATTACTGGGTTGTAAAATTTGTAAATATTAATAGCGTTATCAAACGCCGTGATAATTAGGTAACTTATCTTAAATTAAGATCACTAAAAGCAAATTATTTGTTTCATATTATGTAGTTCTAAATTCACATTGGTAGGTAATAGTAGCAAAGTTCATATAGTATGCCTATTGCGTACATATATTACATTATTGGAATGAGATTAAACTGGGCGTAGTGATGCTTGTGCTACGTCATCTTCGAGATCCGATTTATTATGGCAAGTACCTGTAAATGAGAAAAGTAATTAATTTTAGAAAACACAAATTTCAAACATTTCCTACCTGCTCCATGTAAGTATTAATAAAGTGTAGATATTAAGAAAGAAAGCGTCGTTAGGACAATGCAACGCATCTGTATTGTTAAGATTGGGCCTACACAAGTTTTACAGTACCAGGCTTCATAGAGCGTTATCCCTCTCGAACTTATGTGACGTTTATGCAATATTAGTTGTCTCTTTCTAAAGACCGATGTGCAAACTTTATCGCCGGCTACTCTTCACGATGTAACAAAAATAGTGGTGCACTGGAAATACTACCTACATTATGATACAAGTGCAATAAACACGTGGTTATAAATTAAAACACGACCGAAGGGAGTGTTTTATACCTACACAAGTTACCAATTTTCTTTCGTACGTGTATTGTACGACGTTTTTCAGTATATACAAATTGCAAAGTTTTCGACCTGAAGCTAATAAAACACAATCTGTACTAAACATGTTTTAACGAAATAAAAAAAACCATGGAGGGTTGGCTTGGGCCTTGAGCCATAGATAAAAATTATATTTTTTTTTTTTGCTTTTTTCCAAATATAGATACCTACCGATAAGAGAATCACTACTATTTTAAGTTTTTGTTACACTTTGTATAGTGCAAATGGACTTATTGCCTTAGCACAAGGGAGATAATTCAACATTTGTGTCGGTAAATTACGATTCGATATGCGTACTTTCAAAATCAAATCTGGTGCCAGCAACCTCTTTCCAAACCGTTTATATCTAAACTTCGCTAAATATCTACCTTCATAGAAAAGTTGTTATTAACGTTTTGGACGCCAACGACTGATATATTGGCACCGCAGGTTCAACGCCAAAGACCGATGTATAAGTCTTGGTCCACAGAGCAATATAGACGCACGTATGTGCGTAAAATTTTAATTAATGAATCTTTTTTTCAGTTGCATTTTACGAACTTTGAATCTGCCCGTGAATTAGCACACAATCGATGATATTTCTGCTGTCAAAATTATTGAATAAATTTGAAAGCCATCTTATTTTTATCAATTTTATCATTCTCAGGTATTTTGCACCATGAATAATCAAGTTTTTCAGAGTCAAGTTGCTGTCAGATAAGATATGACGATACGATACCTACTTGTACCTACAGTCAAGTGCAAAAATAAGTATCGAAAGAGTCCGGTCATAAATGTGTTAGACGTTCTTATTACACAGAATTAGAGTGCACTGGGACATATGTTTGAACATTTTTGTGTACACCTTATTTGGTTTTTGATTGTACAATACAGGTGCTTATATATACCTACTCATCATCTCATCAAATTACATTAGAACTAAACAATTTTATTTCAACATTGATTATAGTGGTACTTGTTCTTAATAGCGTCGTTTCCTTTTTACGCTCGCTGAATGAGCTCACAGATTTATGCTAGTGTCTTACAGGCACTAGCAGACTTGTCGTAATTGTAAAATACAAATAATACCTACTTATACAGGGTGTTTGGTTAGCGGTGTCGGAGCTTTTAAGGGCTTAAACTACAATCAATTTTATCGATAAATTACCAAACAATATTTTTTTTGTGCCAACGATAATTAAATGGCGGCCATTTTAAAATTTCAAACAGACGAATACGGGCGCACGTGATATTTCTGGAATTATACGTTTTTATCGGTCCTATCCCTGCAAAAAAAATCTCGTTAGAGAGCTCATTAGATAAGCAAACTAATTAAGCTAATCATTTGACTCAACTATTTGAACAACAAGGCTAAAAAAATTTTTTTAAATGAAAAATAGTAAAAAATTCACCTTAATTTTTCAATTAATTTAATTTTGCATGAAAAATAGGTCGTTAAGATAGGTTTTTGGTTTTGTTATTTATTAGTACAGTATGTTAGCTAAAAAATAACACCACAATTACAGTTATACCTTAAGTACTTTAGGAATTACAAGTGCTCAAACATACACCAAAACAGCTGCATTTAGCGTTCCCGATGCAAAATCCATAAACAAATGAATGTCAGCAGTGTACTGACTAGTGAAGTGGCCGCCTTCCATCCATCCAGTGCATGTTTGAGCACTTGTAATTCCTAAAGTACTTAAGGTATAACTGTAATTATGGTGTTGTATTTTAGCTAACATCCTGTACTAACAAATAACAACACCAAAAACCTATCTTAATGACCTAGTTTTCATGCAACATTAAATTAATTGAAAAATTAAGGTGAATTTTTTACTATTTTTAATTTAAAAATTTTTTTTTAGTCTTGTTGTTTAAATAGTTGAGTCAAATGATTAGCTTAATTAGTTTGCTTTTCTAATGAGCTCTCTAACGAGATCTTTTTTGCAGGGATAGGACCGATAACAAACGTATAATTCCAGAAATATCACGTGCGCCTGTATTCGTCTATTTGAAATTTTAAAATGGCCGCCATTTAATTACCGTTGGCACAAAAAAAAATTGTATGGTAATTTATCGATAAAATTGATTGTAGTTTAAGCCCTTAAAAGCTCCGACACCGCTAACCAAACACCCTGTACTGTTACGTGGGCATTCGAGCTCACGAATGCCCACGTAAACCGGTCATGACCGTTTGTTTCTCTACAGTTTTTTCTACCTATTCACTTGAGCGAATAGGTATCAAAACTTAGGGAGAAAAACGCTTTATTACGCCAGGTGGTTCATAATTAAACTAATACAATAAACACATGCACGGTTAGCCAGGATCCTTTTTTTACCTTCGACAATGCGTTCTAATTAAAAAATCCCTAATTGACCTGATATACAGTGAAGAAACAAACAAATACAATGGGATTAATTTGTTTAAATAGTTTATGTAAAAGTCATTTATACATCGTAAGTATGTCAGTGAAAAATCCCCAACCACTGTTTAGTCAAAGAAGTATAACATAAGGTTATTATTATTTATTATTATGTAAAGCGACATCTATAAGCTTTTAGTGTGCCACCCCATTGTTTTAAAAAGTACGTGAGTAGGGAGCTAGTTGTTTTTAACACGTTCGCCTCCGGTACTGTTTCACTAAGTGCTGATACTATGCCGATCGAAATTGTCTCATAAGTAGAAATCCTATGCCAGTGACACGCATGTGTGACCGAAAAGATTGTACTCCTATGCCGGCGACACACATTTGTGTCAAAAATGTTCGTATTTCGATGCGACTGGCACTGGCATTGGAGTGAGAACTTGATTAATGCTAGTGGCATAAGAATGAGATTACTTTGAACACGTACCTATGTGTGTCACTGGCATAGGAATAGAGTTTTTTCGGTCACATATGTGTGTCACCGGCGTCGAACGTGTTTTAAACGAACTAATAATATTGAATATCCATAACTTACCAACCCTTAGGACTAGTGTTCCTATTAAAATAACTGGAGGTTCCAGGTTCGAATCCCGGCGAGGGCATTATTTGTGTTTTTATGTATCACATATATTTGTTCCCTGGTCATGGCTGTATGTAGGTATTTAAGTATCTATTATACTTATAATTATGTATATCGTCGCCTGGTACGCACATTACAAGCCTTAATAAACATCATATTTAAATAATCTATAGGCAACCAACTATTAGGGCATTTTCACTTCTAGGGACACCCCAATCAGCTTAACTCTCACGAAAAAGTTAACTTCGATGTCAGCTTTGTAACGACAAATTAAGCATTAAATATTAACAAAAAAAAAATATCATATAATCCAGAAAGAATACGCGTATATGCGCAATATAAAAACACGAATAAAGTGGATTTACGTAAATATTTTCATGCTTAATTGTCGTTACAAAGCTGACATCGAAGTTAACTTTTTTGTGAGAGTTAAGCTAATTGGGTGTCCCTAGAAGTGAAAATGGCCATTAGCACCTATTTTTGAATTTGCTACCTTTTCTATTGGCAGAGATTGTTGGACAGAGATAGTAAGTATAATGAATAATGAGCGTGTCATGGTCTGTATTATTTAGATACCGATAGGGATCTAAATGGCATCTTCTAGTAATATTTGGGAAGCACACTAGGTAATATGGAAACTCTAGTATGCTTAGCACATGATTGGTATGTCGCCGCGAGATAGATTTTTCATCTTTTACTAACTATATCAATAAAAGAGGGCTGGATAGGCTAGGTATCTCTCGGCGACATATTGTCGCACTAATCCTGTGCTAAGCCTACTGAGGACATAAAGGACAAGCTTTCCGCACATGAGTGGATAGGTATCTGACATATTATATAGGGTGGAAAAAACGAATACCACATGTATGGCAACTACCTATATACTATATTCTAAAAGGTAGCACATTTTGTGTAAGGGAGACTCCTTTGTTTTTAAACACAATAAATTCGGCATTTAAAGATTTTTGTAAAATCGCTGGCCTCAGCCGGGACTCGAACCGGTCAAATGTGACAAAAAATAACATGCCGTATTTTATGATGCGTTTTTCTGATCGTAGTTATTATTTAGAGAAAAATTAAGCTTATCAGTAACCGTTCAATCTGCATCATAAAATACGGCACGTTATTTTTTTCTCACATTTGACCGGTCGAGTCCCGACCCGACTGAGATAAGCGATTTTTCATAAATTCTTAAATGTAGAATTTATTGTTTTTTAAAACAAAGGAAAGTGTGCTATTTACAATATTTAAGGTCGCTGCCATCCATGTGGCATTCGATTTTTCCACCCTGTATACATTATCCCTTAATTAACTGCAAATGCATGACCTTGAGTCAAGAATACATTAGCATACCTATACAGGGTGATCAATCCAAATGGATCAATATGGAAGTTTTGGAAACCATAACAGATAGCGAAATCTTCGTCTTAGGAACCATGAGATCGATTTTAGTAAAAAGAAAAATGCATTCATACCAAAATGAAACCGAACCGATATCAAAATGAAAATACCGAAACTTTATTTTAGAAACACTCCAGGTTCGATTCCTGGGCCGAGTACACGTGATTTTGTAAGTGTATGAATGCAGTTTTTCTTTTACTAAAATCAATGTCATAGTTCCTAAGACACGATTTCGCTATCTGTTATGGTTTCTAAAACCTCCATACTGACCAATTTGGATTGATCACCCTGTATACATCACTATGCATTTAAGGGTTAACGTTATGATTATTAGCAACTAGATAAAGCACTGGGTCAAACCGAGTTGTAATGCTTATTAATGTTATCAATATCATTATGCCATAAAACAATAGTACATTGTGCATCAAGGGAGGTAAGTACGGAATTACTAACGAGAGTCTTAGAAGCCCGACGCCATTAGGCGGAGGGCTTTTATGACTCGAGTTAGTATTCCGCTTACCGACCGTGATGCATACAATGTTTTTCATCACACTTGCCAACCAAAAAATAAGTTTTAAGACATAATATTATTAAATGACGTACTGACATTTCTATTACTCCCTAGGGAATTTCAGTTTTCTATTACTCCCGCTACGCGCGCAAGCAATGGCGCGCTTAGACAGCAAGTGTGATGAAAATAAATAAAGGTCTATTCCAGGTGGCTTATGATGGTCCCGTTTTATCCATTTATCGTGCTACGCGTCACTTTCTTATTTGCATGCTTGTTAGAATCTGATGGCAATGACGGTACCATCATAAGCCTCCAGTAGCCCTACCATGAGATGCCTCTACGTTATAAACGCGTGTTTACTTTCTATCCATCCCGCTCGTACCTACTCGCGTATTGGCGCGAGCGAGCCGGATAGAAAGTAAGTAAAA
>JALPQI010024187.1:0-18272 GCA_025490895.1 Thaumatotibia leucotreta | reverse complement strand
GTCGTACCCGAACAGCTACTTTTATCTTATCCGAGGCCATTGTTTCACTTAATTTACACAAATACAATCAAAACACAACACTTAGCACATCAAAGTATAATAATTTATTGCACATATTCACCCATATTCTAAAACAACAAAATCCATTATTTTACGTTATGATCACGACGTTCCCAAATTGACACTGCCCGTCCGCCATGTTGTTTTTACACGGAAATAGTGATTTGACCCAAATACGAGAACCGGTAAACCGATAATAAAACCTACCATTCACATACAAAAAATTCCAATCTTTTGTAACGTATAGATAATATTTGAAGAGTTAAAAAGCTGGACTGAATATTTTATTCTAAGATTAAATAAAAACTATTTCCTTTAACGCAAAGACTGTATGCCAAGAATCCGGTTCCGAGTAGAGTCTGGCTAACGAAAGCTGAGAATGAGAAATGGCGGCAAATTAATAAAATATACAGTATGGTATCACTGGGTTGCATCCCGAAAATCAGTCTTGATACTTGTAATATATTTAAAACTTAAAATTATTTTGTTAAATTACCTGTATTTATTACAATCCAAATTAATATATTATATATATGTACATAACGTAGCTGTTCTATGCAACTTTGTCTGCATGACACAATGCAATATATGATGTAGGTATTGTAGGTACCTACTACTCTAAATGATGACCCATGTTATTAAATGGATCCCATATCAAATTTTAAGCAAATCTGTTTAGTTATTTTCAAGTTATATCATAGATTCGACAACACCAAGTTAGTTTTAACTTTTTACATACATAACATGTACCTATTTTGTGGTTAGTTTAGTAATGTAAACTAGCTTGGTAATGTGTCGAACCTATGATATAACTTGAAAATAACTAAACAGATTGGCTTAAAATTTGATATGTTTTTCAGCTCTTCATATCATTATAGTCTTTATACCATAATATGGCCGAAAAACAGAGTGATTTTCACACTTGGATATAACACTATTATATGTCTATACATAGGTATAGGTAATATTAGTAACGATTTGTAAATTGTATCATCGCAGAATGGGTGTAATCATGATTAAAACTACCTATAAAATTGTCCATTCCAAGTGCGAAAAACGTGAAATTCTAAACGAGTGGCGATTTTTTAAAACACGACCGATAGGGAGTGTTTTAAATCGACACAAGTTACGAATTTCGTTATTGCACGTGTCTCGTACGACGTTTTTTAGTACAGATGGCCCTCCGAAGTTTTGAACCTGATTTAAAATGACCCACTTCTCACACTAGAGCCTAAAAAATGCACCATCTGTACTAAAAAAATATAATTCTGCCGGTGTGTGTATTTTTAATAAATAGGAAACGAAATATTTATATTTTTTATTCAGAATAATTAAAGTCAGACTTAAAAAACTCATACAATGATTCATATTAATGATTCATACTATTTGTGCCATAACACATTAAAATCACATAATAAACTCATCTAATGCAGTTTTTATGACATTGTCTCTTTCGCTGTACTTATCTTCCACATGAATGACATGGTCAGTCATTGATTTCCAATCTGAGGCAGTTATACTCGCAAACTTTTTTCATTCTTCTCCAACTCGCATAACTTTTCTACCGTATTTTTGACAGCGTTAACTCCTTCAACCTCTCCCAGACCTTCTGGTAAAAAAAACAAATGACCATTTTAAATCAACCTAACATAAATACAAACTTAAATCTATTATAGTCCATAGTATATTAGATAATGAGTACAAGAAAATTTATTGAATAAAGGTAAGTATCAAAATGGTACTACGTACTAACCTAGGAACACCGATATCGTGTGTAAACACTCATGTTTTTCCTTTTAAGCGATGATTTTCTCCTCTTGTTTTTCTTTATATTTACTTATTATAGTACGCAGCAGCTTACGAACATTACTTTTCATAGTATTTTTCATCATAAACACCTTAAAACGTTGCAATTGTGGAAAGCGAGCAATGGGTATCAAGTCGAACGAAAGACAGAACATGACGTTTGACAATTCAGCTTGTGATGCCATATGAAAAGTTCCGTAAAAAACTCATTCTCAGCTTTCGTTAGCCAGACTCTAATCAAAGTTCGATTTATGTTTGGAAATCGTAAAATGTAATTGGGATGGAACATCACTAGGATCGGGTTCAGGGTTGTCATGTGCAATTTTATAAAACTACTAGTCTTTGTTGCACTGAGTGTTATTCTCCGTATTGAAGTTATTACTGTGTATATATAGAGAAACTCAATAAAAAAAGTGCATTTCATAGCTGTGTTAGGCGTAGTTACAATTTTTTGCTTGAAAATATAAATGAAGCCAAAACATGAACTTGACCTTCTGATGGATTTGCTATATAATTGCAACACATTTGACACTGTCAGCTAACTGTCAGCTGTCAGCTGGAGTTTGACATTAAAAATGTCATAATAATTACGAGTCCTTTTTCGTTTTGTCAGCCACTTTATTTACTAAATCACTGGTGCTTGTTTTGGTATTATTAAATGTATTTTGAATATAAATTTAATTTACATTTATCATTCATTTTAAATGTTTAGCTTCGTTTGTTACAGATTCAAACAAATTAGTTCTGTAAAGAAATCAAAATGGCAGCAGATCCGCTATTCGGCTGGGATTTAACTTTTAAAACTGTTGAGAAAGATGTGAAACGCAAGTCTGATGTGCTCATTGCTTTTATTCATTGGAATTTAACCAAAAGAGGATTTCGTAGTATTGGAATAGGCGACGAGGTATGAGAAACAATTTCATGACTCATATATTTTAAGAAAATATAAATTAATATGATGTTGTTTAAATGCATATTATGATATTTACAGAGGACCCTGTCAGGAGATGAGGAAAAGAGTGAAGTGCTTCCTACGGGCTGGAATGACAAAGACCACTATACATTGAGATATGTTTTAGAGGACAAATTATACATTCTACATGGGTTGAACACTGATGGCACTCTGATTGTCAATTTAATGGTAATTCACAATGATAATACGACTAATTTGTTTATAAACTTACTTTTCTGCGTTCCCAGCTTCATGTTGGGTGTATTTTGACACCCATGATATTGTATTATTAATTTTTAAATTTGCCTGCCACTACATTAAGTGACTTTATTGAGTCTACACCACTAGACAGTATATAGGTACATATACAGATAGTAATGATCACTGGATGGTCTTATTTTAAATTATGATAGCTCTAAAAAATAAATTCAACAAAAAAATCACTAGGCTAATTTGAAAAAACATTATCCAGGGGCCTATTGCTTAACAAATTATAACTAACAATACAAACGGAAGTCTCTTACTAGTAAGAAAGATAGAAAAGAGACTACTGCTTGTAATTTTAGTTGTAATTTGTTATGCAATACGCTCCCATCCTCAGATTAAAATTCATACAATTAATTAATGTATCCTATATTTGTTGAATACAATTTTTTATTCTATCAAAGTCCCAGTTATTCACTCACAGCTCCTCAATATCATTACGAATTTACAGAGATCCGAAGACTTAGCAGTATCCAACCTCGCATTGAAGATAGATGACACTGTGAAAGAGACAAGTGGCGCCATAGGCAGGATGATGCCCGGCTACAAGGACCTAATGTACAATGTCAAACGGGATCTTGTTGATACAATCACCGAGAGACCCACTACTACTGCTGAAACACAGACTTCTACCAGAAGTAAGTGTGCTTAGAACTAGCCTATATATTTCAATCAAACAGTATTACTTTACTATACATGAGTGCTAAGACTCATTCACAAATTTTATGGCCATAAATTTGATATCTGAAGTTACTGGTGTATGTAGTTGTGCAAATGCATGGTAAATATTTATACAAACAATTCATAATTGTCATAAATATTGAATTATGTAGTGACACTCCTTGAAAATACTGCCATGTTTTAATGTTATTGGTTACCTTGTTAAGTATGGATTAATGATTTAACTACCCTCTATGCTTTATGCAAATATTATTCACTATTCCCCAAGTCTTATGGATATAATACCTACATAGTTTATTGTTAAATTAGTATCAGGTTTGAACAAATCTAGACATCCCATTATTTTTCCTTCTGCATAGTATTTTTTATTTTTTGGTAAACAAAGTCTCATCTTTGCCATAGGTATAAATGTAATGGTGTCAACCCCAGATTATATAAGATGAGTTAGATAATAAATTGGATGTATCAGTAAAATGTATTACACTGTAAATTATGGAAATTGACAAGGTAATTATCAGAAAATAAAAATTATGCCTCATGCATTTTTAAATGGAGAAAACTTGCTCAAAGAACAATGTTTGTATTTACAGATGAACCCAATAGGAGACTTTCTGATGATCCTCTAAGAGTGCCTACCAGGCCTCATCCGTCTGGTCCGCATCCTGATACCCGGGATTTGTGGTAACTATTTTGTTATTTAGTCTATGAATGAACTAAACTATTGACTATACTTAGATGTATGTCAAGCTTTGACAATGGATTGTTAAAATTAAAGATTAACTCAACTCTTATCAATAAACCTTAATAAAAAGTACTTCATTGAAAAGAACATAGCTAGCTACAAGAATTAAAATCACAAGGTAGCTACAAGAATGAAAATCACACCTAAACTCAACCACCTATTCTTCATTGTAACATTGTAGAATACAAATACCTTGTTATAGAAAACACAAATTTTATGAGATAAAAGAAGTCCAGTATTGATGATTCATTTTGTCAATCCCTTGTTTGTCCTAGAAGATGACCGAAGTCACGGCGGTTGAAACGCTCGGAGAAATTCCGTTATCTATTCATAAAACCATTACTGTAGGAATATTGTTTTCTAAAGTACTTAAATAAAAAAATCTTTTTCTTGTAAATTCCCATGAAATTAACAAAGTTCTAGTATTTTTTTTTGTACCAGTGATTTTGCGACTCTGTTTTTTTTATTGATTAAATAATTAAATTACATGATCCATCGTTGGCTAAACCTTATAAAGTGTGTGCCGACGGGGAGTTCGAAAAAAATTACTTAGGTGCTTATTACTTACTATACCTACTTCTGGGCATTTTTCAGAGCGTAAACGAACACCTCATTCATCTGGGTCGCGTTTTATAAAGTTACAATTTACAATTTCGCTGTTTGCCTCTCTTTCTAGCCAATATGTGCGTGCGTTAGAGAGGCAAACAGCGAAATTGTAAATTGTAACTTTATAAAACGCGACCCTGGTCACGTTTTTTGGAAGTGGCTGCATCTTTTGGTACCATTTTCGGTCGTCAGATACAGCACCCGTTTATCTATAAGACAACCAAAATAAACCTCAAATAATTCGGCCACTTCCAAAAAAACGTGACCAGATGAATGAGATGTGCGTTTACACTCTGAGAAATGCCCTTCTTTTTTTTTTAATACAAAAAAATACAAAATACAAATACAAAAATCTTTATTCACTAAATACACATAGTTTATGATCTAGGGGATGGTGTCTCCCGGTAAGCAAAAATTGCCTGTGTTGGGAGGCACCGCTCTTCCTTAGGCCTTCTGTCTAAAATAACCTCGAAAGAATGAAGTCGGGCCGTACTTACGTCTACCATTTTATGAACTATCCAGGGAGCCCCCAACAGCCCCTCTGCCGAACATCGGCCGCTCAGACTTGGACCCCTTCGCCCCCGGCGGCGGTGGAATGCTGTTCAACCCGTTTGGACCCCGGCGGGATTTAGAGAATCCGGGGCTTGGTGTGCCTGGAGGTTTGCCGAGGTCAGTTATTTCATCTTCATCAGCTTATCAGTCCACTGGTGGACGTAGGCCTCTCCTATGAACCGTTTCAGTGCGGATGCGGATGACACGCCAGGCGTGTCATGACTCATGAATGTTATTAACGAATGGCGTATGACACGATAGGCTTGTCATCATATTCTATGGTGTCAGGCACGCCTGACGTATCATGAAAAAATTGTTTGCCGCCATAGATAAAAGTTTTTGAAAATGGAACACGCAACGAATCGGTTATCCGGTCTTCGGCAATGGACTTACGTGCGGTCTAGTTATATCGTCTTCATTTTAATGAAATACATACTAGCCCCCTTATTCATAAACTTCTTTTAACTTAGCCGCTAAGTATAGTTTCAGTCTTATCAATATGCCTATAAAACCGAAAGAGAAAGACAATACTTAGCGGCTTGCTAAGTTATACTCGGCCGCCGCTATGAGTTCAGTTCTGACAGCTGTCAGTTTCATAGATTATCTATCCATAATGTCACTTTTTGACACGTAATGTATGGAAATCACAGGTGTCATATTGGCTTCATATCGGCAGACGAGTATAGGAGACGTTTATGAATAAGGGGCTAAGTACAGTCAAGTGCAAAAATAAGTATCGAAAGAATCCGCTCATAAATGTGTTATGACGTTCTTATTACACACTTACACAGGATTAGAGTGCACTGGGACATATTTTTGAACATTTTTGTGTACACCTTATTTTGTCTTTGACTGTACAGGGACAGGGTGCTTAGACAAGTTACCAATCGCTAACGCTTAATCGTCAATCGTAAACAAAAGACAGCTAACTGTCCTTGTCGCAGTAATATGAAAGAGTGGCAGAGAGGGAAAACTACGATAGGTACACTACGTAAGAGATTGGCAACTTGGCCAACCATCCTGGGATATCAACAATGGTTTTTACGCCACCTATTCGAATACGGGTCTTTTCTTCCCTGCTAGGAGGGATCAAAGTGGCACTTTTCTGTTCAAGGACTTTCTATTGCCAGCCTAAAAAATTACAATGAAATATGAAAATAAACAGTACGTTCATAATTGATAAAAATTTCTGCAGAATCGATTATTTGCATGAATATTAAATATGTGATATATCTTGCATTTTTCTCATAGCTGGTGTGAAAAGCAGTATGTATCACACGTTATCAACATTATTTCGTCTTGGCTGTTAACGCTTGAATCCTTAATTACGGTCAGGATCCGTCGCTCCATTCAGGATTCAATATACGTATTGAATCCTGAATGGAGCGACGGATTCCACAATTGAATCCCGACCGTAGGGAGGAATTCTAAAGTGGAATCCTGACCGTAATTAAGGATTCAACCCACCCACCCACGCCGGAAATATACCATTTTGATCCCTTGTGACACAATCTACTATTTCATCACACTTGCTGTCTAAGTGCGCCATTGCTTGCATGCGTAGCGGGAGTAATAGAAAAGTCAGTACGTCATAGAATAATATTTTTTGTTAAAATTGATTTTTCTGTCGGCAAGTGTGATGAAAAACATTGTATGCACCACGGTCGGTAAGCGGAAATACTAACTCGAGACTGAACTGCGAGTCACTGAAAGCCTTCCCGCCTACGGCGTCGGGCTTCTAACACTCTCGTTAGTAATTCCGTACTTCCTGGCAGAATATCAGCGATGTGGCTTGACGCATTTCCATGCTGAGCCAGCGCCAATTCTCTGCTACGACACATGGTTGTTTTTTCTTATCTTATTTTCTTGTAATAATAACAATAGTTTTTATTTAATTTTAACGGTGTTTCTATGCGATTTTGTTACGCGTTTTTTTTGTTCATTACCATCACCCCTTTCTTTACCGTTTCATAAAAGCAAACGAGACTATTATGCCAGAATAGCAGACAAACATGCGTCTGCTACATGATAAACAAAAATGACTCCACTATTTATACGCAGTTCGTCAATAATTTGGGAATGGTAATGACTTGATTATTGCGACTGAACAATCGCATAGAACTACCCTTAAGCTGCATGCCAAATCACTGTTTGTAATTTATAATCATGTATGTTGTGGGAATGAATAAAGTGTTTATATATCTATCTATCTACCTCCCTTGATGCACAATCTACTAATTATGTCGACAGAGGTGCGGTGCCGCCCGGCGCCCGCTTCGACCCGTTCGGTCCCCCGCTCGCGCCGCCGGCGCCGGGCCGCCGCCCGCCGCCCGACGCCGACCACCTGCCGCCGCCGCAGGGCTTCAACGACCACATGTTTATGTAGGACAATAAACTTCTCATTCTTCGCTGACGTCTTTTATTTACAAATAATATTTCTTAAAACGGTCGTTTTTTTGACGCCACGTCAAATCGTCGGCTGACAAGCAAAACTCACTATAAAAACTGTCACTACTCTTAGCAACCTCTTATGTTAGTATTGAATCAGAACTGAGATACGATCTCTATTTCAAGTAGGTATTTCGCACACCTAGATCAAAACAGCATTAACTATTTATCTGTGTTTTAGATAAGGGTATATTCGTGATCTACAAAGTTCAAATTAAAAATACATACATTTTGAGTTAATACTGTTTTGATCTAGGTGTGCGATTTGTTACTTAGTCATAGTAGTCATAGTATCTTTATTCATAAACAATACAAGATTGTGTTTGAATTATAGTTTGTACATTGACAATAATTGTAACAAATAAAAATAAAAATTCTACATAAACAATTTCACAAAAACTTATACCTAACGAGATCAAGTTAATAACAATATAGAATCAAATCATAACTAAAAATTTCAAATAAAATATAAATAAAAAAAATAACGTAACTCTATAATTCAATTGTCAAACACCTCGTCAATACTGTAAAAGCAATCTCTTAATAAGTATTGTTTTAGTTTTTGCTTAAATTCAGTATATTTTGATATCATTTTTAATTCTTGAGGTAGTCTGTTAAACAATTTTACGGATTGATATCTCACAGAGTGCTCTTCTATTTTTGAAATTGGACGGAAGTTAACTTTTAAGTTTTTTGTGCGTGTGAGCATACGAAGCTCACATTCGTGTTGCGTTTCAAACCTTCGCTTGTGTTTTATTAAATCTGTGAGTAATATATGTATGTATAAGCTAGGGACTGTGAGAATACCGAGTTTTTTAAAATATTCTCTGCAAGAAACCCAATGTGGGATGCGAAACATTATTCTCACAACCCTTTTTTGGGCGGTTAGAGCTCTATTTACATTATACTTAAAGCTATTACCCCAAAACATAATACTATAACGTAACTTAGATTCTATTAAGGCATGATAAACTATTTTTAACTGATCTATATAAATTTCATCTCTCAGACTTCTTAAAGCGTAGCAAGCTGAGTTGATGACTTTTTCAATAGCATCCAGCTCCTGTACCCAGCTTAGCTTTGAATCAAGGCGCATACCTAGGAACTTGACATTATCAACTATATCTATAGTAGATCCGTTAATAGTCACATGAAGTTTGTCAGATTTTTTGGAGTTTTGTTTGAACAGCATTATTTGAGTCTTGTTTGAGTTAAGGCAGAGATTGTTAAAAGTAAACCATACTCAACTCACTTATTGTGAGTTTTGGTTGTCAACCGACAATGCAAAGGTGTTCCTCACACGTCAACGAAATGTCATAACTGGACTTTAATTTTAAGCCCTATCCACACTGACAGTGCGGCTCCACTGACGCGGAGCGGAACCTACTATTATGTCGACAGAGGTGCGGTGCCGCCCGGCGCCCGCTTCGACCCGTTCGGTCCCCCGCTCGCGCCGCCGGCGCCGGGCCGCCGCCCGCCGCCCGACGCCGACCACCTGCCGCCGCCGCAGGGCTTCAACGACCACATGTTTATGTAGGACAATAAACTTCTCATTCTTCGCTGACGTCTTTTATTTACAAATAATATTTCTTAAAACGGTCGTTTTTTTGACGCCACGTCAAATCGTCGGCTGACAAGCAAAACTCACTATAAAAACTGTCACTACTCTTAGCAACCTCTTATGTTAGTATTGAATCAGAACTGAGATACGATCTCTATTTCAAGTAGGTATTTCGCACACCTAGATCAAAACAGCATTAACTATTTATCTGTGTTTTAGATAAGGGTATATTCATGATCTACAAAGTTCAAATTAAAAATACATACATTTTGAGTTAATACTGTTTTGATCTAGGTGTGCGATTTGTTACTTATTGTGAGTTTTGGTTGTCAACCGACAATGCAAAGGTGTTCCTCACACGTCAACGAAATGTCATAACTGGACTTTAATTTTAAGCCCTATCCACACTGACAGTGCGGCTCCACTGACGCGGAGCGGAACCTACTATTATGTCGACAGAGGTGCGGTGCCGCCCGGCGCCCGCTTCGACCCGTTCGGTCCCCCGCTCGCGCCGCCGGCGCCGACCACCTGCCGCCGCCGCAGGGCTTCAACGACCACATGTTTATGTAGGACAATAAACTTCTCATTCTTCGCTGACGTCTTTTATTTACAAATAATATTTCTTAAAACGGTCGTTTTTTTGACGCCACGTCAAATCGTCGGCTGACAAGCAAAACTCACTATAAAAACTGTCACTACTCTTAGCAACCTCTTATGTTAGTATTGAATCAGAACTGAGATACGATCTCTATTTCAAGTAGGTATTTCGCACACCTAGATCAAAACAGCATTAACTATTTATCTGTGTTTTAGATAAGGGTATATTCGTGATCTACAAAGTTCAAATTAAAAATACATACATTTTGAGTTAATACTGTTTTGATCTAGGTGTGCGATTTGTTACTTATTGTGAGTTTTGGTTGTCAACCGACAATGCAAAGGTGTTCCTCACACGTCAACGAAATGTCATAACTGGACTTTAATTTTAAGCCCTATCCACACTGACAGTGCGGCTCCACTGACGCGGAGCGGAACCTACTATTATGTCGACAGAGGTGCGGTGCCGCCCGGCGCCCGCTTCGACCCGTTCGGTCCCCCGCTCGCGCCGCCGGCGCCGGGCCGCCGCCCGCCGCCCGACGCCGACCACCTGCCGCCGCCGCAGGGCTTCAACGACCACATGTTTATGTAGGACAATAAACTTCTCATTCTTCGCTGACGTCTTTTATTTACAAATAATATTTCTTAAAACGGTCGTTTTTTTGACGCCACGTCAAATCGTCGGCTGACAAGCAAAACTCACTATAAAAACTGTCACTACTCTTAGCAACCTCTTATGTTAGTATTGAATCAGAACTGAGATACGATCTCTATTTCAAGTAGGTATTTCGCACACCTAGATCAAAACAGCATTAACTATTTATCTGTGTTTTAGATAAGGGTATATTCGTGATCTACAAAGTTCAAATTAAAAATACATACATTTTGAGTTAATACTGTTTTGATCTAGGTGTGCGATTTGTTACTTATTGTGAGTTTTGGTTGTCAACCGACAATGCAAAGGTGTTCCTCACACGTCAACGAAATGTCATAACTGGACTTTAATTTTAAGCCCTATCCACACTGACAGTGCGGCTCCACTGACGCGGAGCGGAACCTACTATTATGTCGACAGAGGTGCGGTGCCGCCCGGCGCCCGCTTCGACCCGTTCGGTCCCCCGCTCGCGCCGCCGGCGCCGGGCCGCCGCCCGCCGCCCGACGCCGACCACCTGCCGCCGCCGCAGGGCTTCAACGACCACATGTTTATGTAGGACAATAAACTTCTCATTCTTCGCTGACGTCTTTTATTTACAAATAATATTTCTTAAAACGGTCGTTTTTTTGACGCCACGTCAAATCGTCGGCTGACAAGCAAAACTCACTATAAAAACTGTCACTACTCTTAGCAACCTCTTATGTTAGTATTGAATCAGAACTGAGATACGATCTCTATTTCAAGTAGGTATTTCGCACACCTAGATCAAAACAGCATTAACTATTTATCTGTGTTTTAGATAAGGGTATATTCATGATCTACAAAGTTCAAATTAAAAATACATACATTTTGAGTTAATACTGTTTTGATCTAGGTGTGCGATTTGTTACTTATTGTGAGTTTTGGTTGTCAACCGACAATGCAAAGGTGTTCCTCACACGTCAACGAAATGTCATAACTGGACTTTAATTTTAAGCCCTATCCACACTGACAGTGCGGCTCCACTGACGCGGAGCGGAACCTACTATTATGTCGACAGAGGTGCGGTGCCGCCCGGCGCCCGCTTCGACCCGTTCGGTCCCCCGCTCGCGCCGCCGGCGCCGACCACCTGCCGCCGCCGCAGGGCTTCAACGACCACATGTTTATGTAGGACAATAAACTTCTCATTCTTCGCTGACGTCTTTTATTTACAAATAATATTTCTTAAAACGGTCGTTTTTTTGACGCCACGTCAAATCGTCGGCTGACAAGCAAAACTCACTATAAAAACTGTCACTACTCTTAGCAACCTCTTATGTTAGTATTGAATCAGAACTGAGATACGATCTCTATTTCAAGTAGGTATTTCGCACACCTAGATCAAAACAGCATTAACTATTTATCTGTGTTTTAGATAAGGGTATATTCGTGATCTACAAAGTTCAAATTAAAAAAAAATACATTTTGAGTTAATACTGTTTTGATCTAGGTGTGCGATTTGTTACTTATTGTGAGTTTTGGTTGTCAACCGACAATGCAAAGGTGTTCCTCACACGTCAACGAAATGTCATAACTGGACTTTAATTTTAAGCCCTATCCACACTGACAGTGCGGCTCCACTGACGCGGAGCGGAACCTACTATTATGTCGACAGAGGTGCGGTGCCGCCCGGCGCCCGCTTCGACCCGTTCGGTCCCCCGCTCGCGCCGCCGGCGCCGGGCCGCCGCCCGCCGCCCGACGCCGACCACCTGCCGCCGCCGCAGGGCTTCAACGACCACATGTTTATGTAGGACAATAAACTTCTCATTCTTCGCTGACGTCTTTTATTTACAAATAATATTTCTTAAAACGGTCGTTTTTTTGACGCCACGTCAAATCGTCGGCTGACAAGCAAAACTCACTATAAAAACTGTCACTACTCTTAGCAACCTCTTATGTTAGTATTGAATCAGAACTGAGATACGATCTCTATTTCAAGTAGGTATTTCGCACACCTAGATCAAAACAGCATTAACTATTTATCTGTGTTTTAGATAAGGGTATATTCGTGATCTACAAAGTTCAAATTAAAAATACATACATTTTGAGTTAATACTGTTTTGATCTAGGTGTGCGATTTGTTACTTATTGTGAGTTTTGGTTGTCAACCGACAATGCAAAGGTGTTCCTCACACGTCAACGAAATGTCATAACTGGACTTTAATTTTAAGCCCTATCCACACTGACAGTGCGGCTCCACTGACGCGGAGCGGAACCTACTATTATGTCGACAGAGGTGCGGTGCCGCCCGGCGCCCGCTTCGACCCGTTCGGTCCCCCGCTCGCGCCGCCGGCGCCGGGCCGCCGCCCGCCGCCCGACGCCGACCACCTGCCGCCGCCGCAGGGCTTCAACGACCACATGTTTATGTAGGACAATAAACTTCTCATTCTTCGCTGACGTCTTTTATTTACAAATAATATTTCTTAAAACGGTCGTTTTTTTGACGCCACGTCAAATCGTCGGCTGACAAGCAAAACTCACTATAAAAACTGTCACTACTCTTAGCAACCTCTTATGTTAGTATTGAATCAGAACTGAGATACGATCTCTATTTCAAGTAGGTATTTCGCACACCTAGATCAAAACAGCATTAACTATTTATCTGTGTTTTAGATAAGGGTATATTCGTGATCTACAAAGTTCAAATTAAAAATACATACATTTTGAGTTAATACTGTTTTGATCTAGGTGTGCGATTTGTTACTTATTGTGAGTTTTGGTTGTCAACCGACAATGCAAAGGTGTTCCTCACAATTTTAAGCCCTATCCACACTGACAGTGCGGCTCCACTGACGCGGAGCGGAACCTACTATTATGTCGACAGAGGTGCGGTGCCGCCCGGCGCCCGCTTCGACCCGTTCGGTCCCCCGCTCGCGCCGCCGGCGCCGGGCCGCCGCCCGCCGCCCGACGCCGACCACCTGCCGCCGCCGCAGGGCTTCAACGACCACATGTTTATGTAGGACAATAAACTTCTCATTCTTCGCTGACGTCTTTTATTTACAAATAATATTTCTTAAAACGGTCGTTTTTTTGACGCCACGTCAAATCGTCGGCTGACAAGCAAAACTCACTATAAAAACTGTCACTACTCTTAGCAACCTCTTATGTTAGTATTGAATCAGAACTGAGATACGATCTCTATTTCAAGTAGGTATTTCGCACACCTAGATCAAAACAGCATTAACTATTTATCTGTGTTTTAGATAAGGGTATATTCGTGATCTACAAAGTTCAAATTAAAAATACATACATTTTGAGTTAATACTGTTTTGATCTAGGTGTGCGATTTGTTACTTATTGTGAGTTTTGGTTGTCAACCGACAATGCAAAGGTGTTCCTCACACGTCAACGAAATGTCATAACTGGACTTTAATTTTAAGCCCTATCCACACTGACAGTGCGGCTCCACTGACGCGGAGCGGAACCTACTATTATGTCGACAGAGGTGCGGTGCCGCCCGGCGCCCGCTTCGACCCGTTCGGTCCCCCGCTCGCGCCGCCGGCGCCGGGCCGCCGCCCGCCGCCCGACGCCGACCACCTGCCGCCGCCGCAGGGCTTCAACGACCACATGTTTATGTAGGACAATAAACTTCTCATTCTTCGTTGTTGTCTTTTATTTACAAATAATATTTATTAAAACTCGTTTTTTTGACGCGTCAAATGCAAAAGGTGTTCCTCACACGTCAACGAAATGTCAAAACTGGATTTTAATTTTAAGCCCTATCCACACTGAGGGTGCGGCTCCACTGACGCGGAGCGGAACCTACTATTATGTCGACAGAGGAGCGGTCCCGCCCGGCGCCCGCTTCGACCCGTTCGGTCCCCCGCTCGCGCCGCCGGCGCCGGGCCGCCGGCCGCCGCCGCAGGGCTTCAACGACCACATGTTTATGTAGGACAATAAACTTCTTATTCTTCGTTGTTGTCTTTTATTTACAAATTACATTTCTTAAAACCATGGATTTAGAATATGGATATGGATTTGACAACGTAATAATAATAGCAAGAACGAAAGGGATGGTCTTATGAAACTTTTTACTAGTGGAAGTGAAAAGGAACGATAATCGTCCGTCCTTATCACTGTGGCACTATTTTTTGTGTGTGTGTGTGTTAGATACTAAGTCTAAGTGCCACACACACAAGTATCTTCTTAGTAGTAAGTGACTATGTCTATCCCTCTTAGTGGCACACTATGTGCGGCCCCTCGCTTAAAACGGTCGTTTTTTTGACGCGTCAAATGCAAAAGGTGTCCCTCACACGTCAACGAAATGTCAAAACTGGACTTTAATTTTAAGCCCTATCCACACTGAGGGTGCGGCTCCACTGACGCGGAGCGGAACCTACTATTATGTCGACAGAGGTGCGGTGCCGCCCGGCGCCCGCTTCGACCCGTTCGGTCCCCCGCTCGCGCCGCCGGCGCCGGGCCGCCGCCCGCCGCCCGACGCCGACCACCTGCCGCCGCCGCAGGGCTTCAACGACCACATGTTTATGTAGGACAATAAACTTCTCATTCTTCGCTAACGTCTTTTATTTTCAAATTACATTTCTTAAAACTCGTTTTTTTCGCGTCAAATGCAAAAGGTGTCCCTCACACGTGAACAAAATGTCAAAACTGGACTTTAATTTTAGGCCCTATTCACACTAAGGGTGCGGCTCTGAGCGGAGCGGAGCGGTGCAAAGTTCACCAATTACATTCTTCAAATTCGAATTCGAAAACTGATGCGGTCTCATTGGCCGAGCTGCTACAGCTCCCCTCCACATCAGTGAAGCCGCACCCTTAAGTTATAAGTTATAACAACTCAACGACGACCCGGCTCTAGAGCAAATATTGAAATTTAAGCCCTAATGCAGTGGCGTAGCTACCACGTAAACATAGTGATTATAATTCTCTTTGGTAGAGCTACCTTAGGTGGCATTTACTTATAATATTTAAGGATTCCCCCACGCCAGCGCGAGGCTTTTTTGCGAAAATCCTCGAATTATACGTAGAGGTATTTAATGGAGGAATCCACGCAAAAGGTTTTTTCAGTTTTTTGTGCTAGTGATTTATTTTTGAGAGGCCAGGAAGGTGGTGCGGCCCGCCCCCGCCGCCCCCCTTGCTACGCCATTGGCCTTATGCCATATGTTGTAGGTTTAATTTCTAAAAATGATATTAAAGTAGTGTACGACGAATGCAGAGTGGTCTACACGTCATACTCTAATTGAAATTAAACCTAGAACATATGATATAGGGCTTAAATTTCAATATTTACCATAGATTCGAGTCACCGTTGAGTTGTTAAAATGTGCTAAGACCTTAAACAAGCTCGCTCAATGTGAATGTGCCTCGCGCGGCAATTGCCTCGGTGTGGATCCGGCTTTACTAATGGCTCTCACATTGATTGACATTACAAAAATGTTATGTTATAAATATGTCTTTCTCTCTTTTACATTGTAGTGTTCTATAATATAACATTGTCCCTGTTACTCTTTATTTAATAACGTTACATAAAAGAAATAACATGCAAGTGGGAGCACCATTATAATCTAATACACATTATTTATTTATTGTTCTCGACGCTTTAATAAAGTTTTGAACCGTGTCGTTAGTACAGGATTTTGCGGGTTAATTGGAAATACCAGGGTCGCGTTTTATGAAGTTATAATTTTGCTGTTAGCCTCTCTTTCTAGCCAATATGTGCGTGCGTTAGAGAGGCAAACAGCGAAATTGTAAATGTAACTTTATAAAACGCGACCCAGTTAGTACGACCACTCCTTAATTTTAAATACCAAAATGATAAGAAAGTAAAAATATTATTATTGATTTATGTGTTGCTTGGTGCGATATAAATTTTTAGTAATATTACAACCCTTTAATTCAAATGATTTTATTTTATTCGATTTAATCATGATTGAATTGTTGAACTTGCCGCCGTGTCATGGGGCGTTTTTGTAGTGTTGCCATATGATAATGGTCGCAGAAAATGGTAGTTACCTGTTATGGTATATTTTCATAATTTTCAGGTAAGTAATGGTAAGATTACTTCAACTATTTCAAATAGTTAGATTGTTAGAATAATTATAATAAATAAAATCATCGTTGCGTAAAAGCGATCCAATCCATATGAACTGTTACTTTATGCTTTGGTTTAGGGTTTTAATTAGAATGAAAGACTCATTTGGTTTGGATCATTTTTATATAACTACGTCCTTTTTTAAATGAAAGCATATCGTAACATTCTTAAGGTAAGGCAAAGAATTAGACTATAACAAATAATTAGGGATTTATTCAGCATCGTAGGTATTCCGATTAGAACAAAATTGGAAAAGATATTGAAAATCGGTACTTAGGTACTTATGGGATATAGAATGTGCCCTTCAACAGATTGTCATCATTTTGTTAAATCCTGTATTATGAGTAGGTAAAAAAACGAAAGATTAGTAATTTAGCAAACCAGCTCGATTACTATTCAGAACAGGAGTATAACAATGCTGTTTCATACTGACTTGACTTAATCTATTTATTCAAAATTATGTCCAAAATGACAAACATCTTCTAAATCTAAATATAAGAGAAGCCTCATTAAGACTAGATCTTTTGAAAGCGCAGTCCACCATAAATACTAGGTACAAAACAAGAGTCGTAGTGATCCATTTAGTGCAAGTTTAATGGCGTATTTATTTAATGATATACCTAATGACAATCTGGGATCAAACACAACTAAACGTCTGGTAATAAATAAAATAAAATTTAAGTAGTTGAAATATTGGTTCTTAGGATCTCATAGAATTTTTTGGTAAGTATACTTTTCCTTTTTTCAGTAACAAGAAGTTACTTACTTAATGTACTTAGCACCGTTACAAAGTTTAAAGAACCGAAAACTGTAATATTAAATGGTAAATGTACACTAAGCTTTATCCAAAGAAATAAACGAGCTTAGTTTACGGCATTGGTAGAATTTCTTAGTCAACACTGGCAGCACAAAATAGTAGTTCACTGTTTTTAGTTCCTGGCAACACTAGAAATTAGTGCAGCTATTTTTTTGTGCGAGGCACACGTATTTGGCGTGTGTGGTGTTTTCTCTTGGCTGTTCACGGCTAAATCCGTCTAATTTTTATTCAATGTGTATGGCTGTGGTGGTAAGTGAACCTACAATTATCTTTCTCTTTTTATTGTATTTTTTGTGTAATAACTCTTTAGTTACGAAGGTCGTGCCCTCCCAGCGATATACGTCACGTCCAGCGAAGCGTCGTGAAACGATCTAAAATTATAATTATTCACATTTTCCTCTGAATTATATATAATGAATTCACAATTGGCTCGGTCGCTATATCAATCTCTTGTGTGATTTATG
>JALPQI010024186.1:0-12725 GCA_025490895.1 Thaumatotibia leucotreta | reverse complement strand
GATTTTGCGTGTATAATTACTACCCATGTTAGAATATTATGTAATAACCCCCTTATTCATAAACGTCTGCTAACTTAACAAGCCGCTAAGTATTGTTTGTCCCTTTTGCTCTTATAGGCACATTGTTAAGACCGAAAGGGACAAACAATTATTAGCGGCTTGTTAAGTTAGCAGACGTTTATAAATAAGGGGGTTAATCTTTAAAGGTTGCGGTGGCAGAATGTATCACTTAAAGTCACTGAAATGTTGAGTTCAAAGAGACCTCAAAACTGATTTTAAAACGGGTTTTTGTTATGAACTTATGATCTCATTTTCATTAGGTATCTATCGATAAAGCTACACATTGTTTTGATTTAATAACAAAAATTTGGAAGTCTTAAATGAAATATAAAATTTAAAACGGATTCCATCTGTGAGTCTAAATAAAAGTTGTTTCAATAAAAATATCACGTAACCGGTATACCGGTTACTACGAACCGGTAACTACGAGTGTATTTACTCTGTACCAGCTTACAAAGAGATTCCCACAATAAAACGTGAAATTTCACATCGCCCGGAAGATTTATCGCTCTCACTGGCTAAAAAGGAGTCCCGGTATTAGTGGTGACAAAATGGCCGCTTGTCAAGGGTCAGACCCTGTCACCGCCGCATTGTTAGAGTTTGCGGGAGTAATTGTTTTATAAATATCTGACGGGCTTTGGTGTCAGGCTTCTTTTTGGGACTTCTTTGTGGTAAAACAGAGTGGTCGTATAGATAAAATCAGTGCGGGGTTGGGAGCGATGCAATGAAAGATCTACCCTCAAAGTTACTTTTGTCATAAAGAGGGTTACAAACAACCCAAAACTGTTTTCCTACCAGGTGGCACTGACCAACCACATAACGATAAAAATTCGGATGGCGACATATTTCGATAGCTTCGCATATTTTTTAATGGGTTGTAACATGTCGAGCAATCATCGACTTAAATACGTGAGTGACCCGGTGGTTGTCTACAATGTATTTAAGTATCTATATGTATCTATCTATTATACATGTCGTCGCTTGGTACCCACATCACACGTGGGACTAGGTCCATTTGTGTTAGATGTCCCAAGACGATTATTTAATAATAAAAATACTTTGTACTGGCTGCATAAGTGCGTTGGCTTTAGTAAGTACTTTGGTTTAATTAACCCGTCACTGGTCAAAGTCTTCAAACCATATTATTGAAATAAATTATTTCCAAGCTTACCTATTTTAATCATTAATAATCAAGGACGCTTTGACATTTACACAAGCAATGTCATTATGTACTTCAATATACACAATTCCTTATATACATAAATAATGAGTACCTACACTATGTAGCTTTCTAACAACGTGTAACATTTAAGTATACACCGTGGCGCTGGGTTATCTGACAAAATCATTGGTCCTCTGTTATCGGTCGATTTCAAAACAAAATTACATAGCTAAAGGGCCTTCATGAAAATAAACAAACGTAACATCATTTTTGTGTCACGATGTTATCGATTGGTACTTTTCACTTACGATCAGGTGGAGTGGAGCCACTTTGTTGTGCCAACATAAAAAAAATCGATACAGTTTATGTCAAGATTTTTTTTTCCGTTAATCCCTTAACACTGGTGTCCCTTCTCTATCAACAAAAAAAACCGGCTAAGTGCGTCATCAACCTATCTCAAAAACTATAATAGATAATTTCATCAAACCAAAAATCGTTGATAGAGTTTATTATTATGCATAATATACATATACTTTTTAATTTCATACCTCTTAATTTAAAAAATAGAGGAGGGGGACACATTTTTCAGACTTTGAGAGCTGATATTTCGAAAACCGTTCGCTTAAATAAAAATGTGATATATGAACCTTAATATTATTTTCAAATACCTTTCTATTGATACCCCACATGCTTCTATACATTAAAAAAAAATTCTATCCCTCAGTTACATGTCCTCCATACATGTAACTGAGGGATAGAATTTTTTTGCCCCAACCTCAATTATTTTTTTTACAATATAGTATCATAATTCTGTAGCGGTTTATACAACACATTTATCCTTACCAAATTTCATTACTGTGGCATTTATAGTTTCCGAGTAAATCGGCTGTGACAGACGGACAGACGGACATGACGAATCTATAAGGGTTCTGTTTTTGCCATTTTGGCTACGGAACCCTAAAAAAATTAGGCCCCCGTGCAAAAATGTTTAGTTATGTACAATATTTTTTAAAATGTCTCTTGCAACTAGTATTATTTCGATTGCCGCTTGCAAGTAGTGGCTCTATCAAAGCACCCCTCAACCTCCATATAATAATTTATCAGATAGTATGACCGGTGTATAACTATAGAATATCGAATATTTTGATATATACAGCGTGGGTATTTGATACGGGCGAATAATTAATCCAGCTATAATATCTGATCCTACGAGTCGTATAAGATAACCATTTCGTTAAATTTTGTTGTTGATTAGGTGTAATCCCAACTAGCAAAATTTCGTCATATAATCGTCGCGGAAACGTAACATATTCAGGCTTTTAGCTTATGAAATTGGTCATAAAAACGTAATAATTACGTTTATATAACGCGATTTGGGCCCATATTACTCAGCTTTTTAGCCATATAAAAGCCATTTAACTGAAACTGCCACCACTTATTAGTCATATAATAATCATCGCCGTGACCACTTTATAGCTAACTAGCTGTATAATAGCGACTTATATAGCTTTTATATGACTTTTAATCATTCAAGAGCCATATAACCGTTGAGTTAGTTATTTATTGATCATATAATTGCTACTTATATGCCAAATTTGTGGAATAAAAGTGTCCAGCGAAACTAAACAAGACGGATTGACAACTTGCTCGTACATACAGGGTGTTTTTTATATCATTAGCCATATTGTAATATGTGTTGGGTAAAGGCGTAAAAAAATATTTGGTAAAACAAAAATAATCCATTTTTCATTATCCTTTTTGTTATTGATTTTTTTTAAATCCCATTATCTAACAAATGTTTGGTCACTATGATCACTTGCTTACTTTGCGTACTGCCCCACCGTCTCATAACTGCCAAATCAGATTGGAAAGGGTGTTTGAGTTTGCAACTTTAATTAACCCGCATAAGGTAACTAATTCAATGCGTTATAACGTACGTAACAAGTTTCCTACGCGTGGTGGGGAATGGAGGTGGAGCTTAATTTGCAGGTAAATCCCACGAGACAGCATTATCAGTCTATCGCATACAGTACTAATAATGAGGGTATTTTGAGTTGCGCGCCGATCTGAGGGTAGTTTAACTCGAGCGCGTTCACGCAAGCGCACTCCTTCTTTGTTTACAGAGTGCTGTACAAATGGCACATGGCATCTTGCGATCAGCCGAGCCAGCATAATTTGACCTCAAGAACGGAGTAACTTAAATGTTCCGTCATACAAACGAGTACTGGTTTACCTCAGCTATCCATTCTAATGCACTCTCTAAGCAAATTGAATTGTTGATGACGACGAGCAAGTACAGGTAGGTATGCGCTTGAGCAGTTTTAATCAAATAACAATCGTGTGTGCATGTAGTTAGGACATTTTATTCATTGTTTAGTGCCGATGGTGGGGTGAGTGACGTCGGCTGATCGGTGCTTGTGATGAACTCCTGATTGGCTAAGACTTGACTACTCAAACCTACTCCCCTTTTGTCTGCCATCGAATCGCACGGATTGAAACAAACTTGCCTAGTGACCACAAATTATGTTTTTGCCGGATAAAAAACGGGAAAAAAAACTAAAAAAAGTGTCACTTGTTTTTCAAAAATGTTGTGTACTGGTGTTCGCGAATGACATATCCAAATTTGGCTAACGACATAACAAACACCCTGTATAATTTTGTTAGTGCTAACTGGTGTAAACAAAATTTAATCACTTAATGCCGTTGAGTATGTTTTGACAGAGCTATCTAAGTAATATATGACCATGTTATAATTGGCATTATAAATTCTGCCTAATGGTGAAAATGTATTGCGAATACCACTTTACTGATAAAGTATACTATATTTAGTAGTAAATAATGAACGCGCCACTTTAATTATTAGTTATTACAATATAAATTAAATAAATATTTTTAATTATTACGAAGGAAACTACTATATGACATGTATACGATTAACATATCATATAACTGCTTCGTATTAGTTCTTATATAGCAAGTTTAGTGGTTTAAGCGCCATGACACCTACAGGTAGATACGTTAATCATATAAAAGTAACAGTTGAAACCAAAAAGTTCTATAATAGCAATTATTTTTCCATTTACTCGAGCATAGGTCATATAAGATGTAATTATTCGACAAATAGTCAAGTAAGCGTCAAGTAAACGCAGGTTACTCAGCATTAATCTTATATGACTCTTTAGTCATAAAAGATGTCGAGATGCTGAATAAAACACTTTTATAAAACAAGATATATAATTAGCTGTTATATGACTTCATCCAGAATAGTCATATAATAGTAACTGCGTTACGTTTACTCGACCTTTTCTCACAAGTCATAAGTCAGCCATATAATTTTTGCTACTCGGCAAAAAAGATATATAAGCGTTTTATAAATGTGTCTTTTTCATCAACTTCTTATATGACTCTTAAGTCATATAAGAAAGTCGTATAAACGTGTATATGACATCTTATACGACTATTATGCTATTGCTGTATAAGTTGGCTTTATACGACAGGTACTGTGTAATTTGCGTTTATATGACTTTTATACGACATATTGCTGTATAAGCTGGCTTTATACGATAGGTACTGTGTAATTCGCGTTTATATGACTTTTATACGACTTATTAGCTGAGTAAGCTCGATGTTATATGACTGTTTTGCTAGTTGGGATGATTTTTCTAAAGTGCAACCCAGCAGCAATGTATGCCGGCCAACTGACATGAGACTCGTATGACGTTTAGATACTTATGTCTACTTTAAATAATGTGGCTACCAGTGGATGCAAATTGCAATACATTGCGGGCTCAATTATTTTGTATGAAAAAAAATACCTTAATTTCTAAAATAAATTTATGTAAATAGGTTCCCTAGGTCCGACAGTAATCGCCACTAAAATATTCGCCCGTATCAAATACACACGCTGTATATTTTTTTAATTATGTGCTGTGTCTAGGGTTTTAATCGTAATCTTTTTTGTCAGCCTCCGTAGCCTAGTTAGTAGTGACCCTGCCTACGAAGCTGGAGGTTCCGGGTTCGAATCCCGGCGTGGGCATTATTTGTGTATTTATTTATCACAAATATTTGTTCTTTGGTCATGGCTGTCTATGTATTTAAGTATCTATATGTATCTATCTATTATATATTTCGTCGCCTGGTACCCACATCACAAGCCTTAATTGAGCTTACCGTGGGACTAGGTCGATTTGTGTAAAGATCTCCAAAAAATATTTATTTATTTATGATTTATTAAACTATAAAAATAGAGAACATTAAGGGTAACCTTAACTTTCTCTACAAAGCTGCAATGATAAAAAATACATACATGAGAAATTTCCTTATAATTACACAGGAACACGATGGGTATCCGACAAATATTACATCGATACCAAAATTGTAACAACAAATCCGGCTCAATAGTACTCCAATTATCCATAATTACGCCCAAGGTTTCAAAATCAATACTAAATTTAGTTAATAATTGATAAAGCTATATATACACCGTAACGAATTTCCGGACCATTATTCTTTTAGCTTCTAATTGTTTCCGAAACCGCGATTTTGTCCTTTATTTCGGATCAAAGAGGACAATAGGGACGTTGGCGTGCTTTAGTGTGGAGCCAGCTTTACAATGGGATGAGGTTCTATCTTAAGATTAGGTAAAGGTGCATCTAGACCAAACGAGCATTCGCTCATTCTATCCCCCACTCTATGAAATCAATGTATTTCGACGAATCGCGTTTCGTGTAACGAACGAATTTCGTAGAGTAGGGGATAGAATGAGCGAATGCTCGTTTGGCCTAAATGCACCTTTATGTAAGAGTTTCGTCAGCCTCCGTAGCCTTGTTAATAATTTGTTCCTTGGTCATGGCTGTCTAAGTATCTCGAGGGCATCATACACAAATAATGCCCTCACCAGGATTCGAACCCGGAACCTCCAGTTTCGTAGGCAGGGTCACTATCCACTAGGCTACGGAGGCTAACAGATATTTACTTATTTTATTATTATATTTATTATACTTAACGCTGTATTTGGGTCGATCAATTTATTTTCTCGGTTTTATTGTCCTGAAGTAGCACGGTTAGAAGACATTTTCTAATAACTAGTTAGGTACATTCTTTCACGTAGTCCTGTCACTGTGAAAATGGCTTGTTAAACTCGTACAAATTAAAAATAAAAATATGTTGCGGAATATATGTGCAATTTATGGGTTTTAAACCCATGAACACATTACTGCGATCGCTAATCCGCTTGCTCAGCGTGGCGATTATGGGCATTTACCTCCTGATGCGTCTATATATATAGTTAATAGGAGAGGCCTACGTCCAGCAGTGGACTATCGTAGGCTGATGATAATGTATAGGGTACTGGGTCCAATAATAAAATTTAAGGTCGGAGAATAAATAAACGTGACGTTAGGAGACCCGAAAGTGACACGCGGAATTACGGACCTCAGCTGTCGCATTAGGCGAATCACGAGAAATGAGATCAAAGATTTGGACCCGTCACGTTGTATACGTCACACATTATATGTATAGACAGGTATATATTAGGTCATTACTTATGAGATCGGTGTTTTCTATAGAGAATTTCAGGAAAAGTTCATGTTTAAATTTTGACAATGTTTTGTGACACTTTTAAAGTAGGTACCTATTTTTAGATTAGGTATTATTATTTCTTAAGACTAACAAGGAAAGGAACCCAACTCCCCCCTCCGATTTAATTGATTTTATACAATGTGCCCATGAGAAATAGCAAAAATATTAACAGCGGACTTCTGACTAACATTAAAGTTAAAAATGTCGTACAAAGTTTGCCGGATTCCGTATATTTTAAAAGAAAATGTAAATGTTTTTAAAACCGTTTTTGACCATTACACAATGATGGATAGGAAACGATTTTGCGTAAATTTCTCTTTTTAAGGCACTTGTTATGAAAAAAGTCGTTCGATACACGTGTAAAAACTTATTTTTAACTCGGGTGATTGTCGCCCTCGTTTCACTCGGGCTCCAACTTTCCACCTCGTTGGAATTTTTTTTTTTGTACTTGTATAGAAATATACTATTTTATGTAGTGAGACTAGTAAGGCATTCGAAATACGATAGAATAACATTTATGTTACAGATTTTACAATACTCATATTACTCATATAACAAGCCTTATACAGGGTGGCCCATTCAAATCGGTCAGTATGGGAAAATCTGAAACTATAAGACATACCTACGAAGATTTGTTCTTAGGAACCATGTCACCAATTTTGATAAAAAGAAAAACTGCATTCATACATTTGAAAAAAACACTGTACCCAGCTAGGGAATCGAACCCGGTTGTTTTGAAAAAATAAACTTACACTATTTCTATTCAGATATCGTTTGTGTAGGTCTTAAGCAGTAAATGTCTCTAAGAAACATGATGTCTAAAATGAATGGAATTCATTTTTTTCACGTTCTTAAATTTATTTTCCTTAGGTGTTTATAGTGTAAATGTTAAGAAAAAAAAGTTTTTTTTTAATATTTTTTCAAGGCAGTTTCCTGATTATTAAAATCGATGACATGGTTCCTAAGAACAGATCTTCGTAAGTCTTACAGTTATAGATTTTCCTATACCGACCGACTGAATGGGCCATCCTGTATATATATACACTTTGACATGATATTTTTCACTTTGACAAAGTCCCCGAGTTACCTAAGGACTCCAAGGCTAGGTACGAGTACTTAAGTATCACGAAAACCACAGCCTTGTCTATCCATCTTGTGCGTAATAATTAACTAATTGAACTCCGGACCTGGTGACAAAGTTCTCGAACTGTGAGTTAGTTACACACTGGATGGGAATTAAATTACTTGGTACATCATCATCATAAGCCTATATCATTTCACTGCTGGAAAAACTGATTGGCGATCGCAGTACCTATAGTGTATCCACTATGATGACGCTGGGTACTGGCCTACTACCGCGAAAATCGAAATTCGTAAATTTCGAGGATTTTTCTCTGTTACACCAACGAAGGCATCATTAGAGTGAGAGAGACAAATCCTAGAAATTTACGAATTTCATTTTTCGCGGTAGGGCCGATGTATACCATAGAGAAATAACAAATCATGTACTGTTCAATGCAGCGAACGCTTTATGATTATGGTGCGTTCAAACCAAAAGAGCATTCGCTGATTTCGTAGAGTGGGGGATAGAATAGCGAATGCTCTTTTGGTCTGCATGCACCTTAATTGAGAAAGAAAACATATGTAACACTGATTTTTTTCCACTTGGAATAGTTACTTGAATATTCATTTTGATCAAAATTAAAAAATCGCAAAATGTCATTTAAAGTACTATTATGTGTCATAAATTAATGACATTATATTTTTAAAGTAGGATAAAGTTTGTATGTATCCTAAGGAGAGTACTATTTTTTTGAGAGTAAGAGTAATAGAACAAAATAGCATTTTCACATTTGTTACATTTTCTGTCAACTGTTCTCCATTGCCACAGAAAGTGCACGTTGATAACGATCACTTTAATAATGTCGTAACACCTGCAATCTACATAGTTCTATTATTTCGCGTGTTATCGTACGCACACAAGCATTTTATATTACCAATCAAAGAAAAACTACATATTTCTAAGAAAAACTCGACGGATTTATTTCCAAAGGCGTGTTTGTATTACAATCATCATAACTTTGCACAAAACGCCTTAAAGCCGTGTACACACTATCCTGACGAGGGTCGGCATTACTGCTCAAATGCTCAAACACCCTAATTTCCCTAGCTGCATTCCTATTGGCTAAGCGAGCACCAGAGGAAAGAAATTTAGATCACCATTTTGTTTAGATCTCTTTCTAAGTCTCTAACAATAGTCTTTTATATTAAATAAAAAAATTGTGTCCAAAACAAAACATCTGGGGCCCGTTTCTCAAAAGCTTGTAACTTGTATTACAAGTGGTAGTCTCTGTTTAACACCATTAATTAGATAAGGACTTCCGCTTGTATTGCAAGTTACAAGCTTTTGAGAAATAGGCCCCTGTTGTTCAATGACTGGCTGGAAGAATTCCCTCAATTTGAGGGACAATAACAGATTTTTTTACACACTTTTTTTATATTAATTAGATTACGTGCGGTGCATTCCACGAGAATGTCGAGTACGTGACGCCGTTTTCGCGTACATTTAAGAAAGTTACGAATACAATTTTTGGTATATCTTAATTTTTTAACGATCACCCGATCGTATTTATAGAGAATTCTCGCCCTTTCCATATATTAAGGTACCACTAAGGTAGCCTTCACGTTCCCATCAAAGTAGAGTTTTTCGTGGAATACACCTCTACACTACAAGACTGTTGTTAGAGACACTTTCCATCTCTAACGACACAAGATTCATCCTATCTTCGTAATTCAAAGTGTTTTGTATGGACGTTTAAATTTTCTTAGCGAACGTCTTGCCAATTTTCAGTAGCCGCGTGGAATACCGCCTCTGTTCAAGCAGTGATATATTGGCGAACATTTTTCATCCCGAATCTTTTGTGCATTCTACTTCAATTTGGTCCTGACGCTGATTTATGGCCAGTGTGGAGGTGACTTTATTTTAATTTGATGATGAAAGATTTTTAAGAGATTTTGTAGAGTCAGCTTCGGAAGCTGAAAGGAAAAGGTTTTATATATTTTCTTTTATGAACTTCCTATGGTATGGTTTTTTTAGGCAAAATTAATGGAGGATGAGGAAGATGGGTGAATGTTAATAAGAAGGTCTACAAATTAAAATATTAGATGTCATATATTTATTTATAGCATAGCTAGAGAATATTATCAAAAAACTAAATTGGAACAACGTCGGCATACGAATAAATAATAAATACATGAGCCACCTAAGATTCGCTGACGATATTGTATTGTTCTCTGAAAATAGTTCCGATCTAGTAACTATTAATGATAGAAAGCTTAAAACAAGCAAGCTTACAAGCCGGACTGCAAATCAATTTAAGCAAAACGAAATTGATGACAAACAGCACTCAAGAAGTGATCACTCTAAATAACATACCCTTGGAGTATGTCGATAATTACATCTACTTGGGAAAGCAAATATATTTTCATAAACAAAGAATGATGATGAAATAGATAGAAGGATATCTTGCAGTTGGAAAAAGTTTTTTGCTTTAAAAGAAGTTCTGATAAGATGTCATAATATACCAAAGAAAAATACCGAAGTAATAGGCATCTAGCAGGCTAGTCAAAGTCGCTTAGCCTTATAACAGATTGCATATACCCGAGAAATTCACCGGTGTCCGCTAAGCTAGAGTGGCCGAGTGGTATAGGCATCAGCCGCGAAAGCTGAGGACGTGAGTTCAAATCCCACCTCCGGCGTTGGTAAACTCCGGTATTTTTTCTTTGGAATCGTATATGACATCTAATATTTAAATTTACATAAATAGTAGTGTCACTACTTAAAAAATAGTAGTCTACAAATAAATTATAATAAAACAATTTGAATTGTTCCACAAAATAAGAAAGTAGGTACCCGTTATTTCCATCATTTAAAGGTGCATTCAGACCAAACGAGCATTTGCTTTTCTAAACCCCTACTCTACGAAATTCGATCGTTACACATAACGTGATTCGTTGATTTCGTAGAGTGGGGGATAGAATAGCGAATGCTCGTTTGGTCTGAATGCACCTTTACGTGACGTGCAGTCTGTAAAAATTTGAGTATAGTATTAGGTAGTACAACAGATAATAGCTGAGCGAATAATGTGTTTTTTGTTTACACGGGAGCGATTATCTTTATAGCCAAGCTATCAATCGCTAACTCGCTTTTGGTGGAAACAATGCTTAATATGCCGCGATCAATACGTGATATGACGTCAACCACACAATATCTAAGACATCGACAATAAAAGGTAATCTCGTTCTGCAAGTAATTCCGATCACAATAGACGAATCCCGCCCGCCTTAATGGCTTCGAGACAAAAAGCCAGCCGAGACATGACGGGGTATTTACTAGGGTTCCGTAGCCGTACCATGAGCTTTCAAGTATCGGTAAAATTGGGTTTTACTCGATAAGTAAAGCATTCTATCGCGCTCGCACTTATTTATTGGGGCGAACCTAACAAACCTGACGTTACCGATCGATACTTGCGAAGTCATACGGCTACTGTAACGACAAGCTCAATTAAGACTTGTGGTGTGGGTGCCAAGCGACGAGATATATAAAAATAGATACATACACATTCACGACCAAGGAGCAAATATTTGTGATAAATAAATACACAAATAATGCCCTCAGTGGGATTCAAACCCGGAACCTCCAACTTCGTAGGCAGGGTTACTACCAACTGGGCTACAGAGATTGACAATAACCGACTTCAACCGATGTCTTCAAGATTCCATCATCAGACCCTGACTCCGAGCTAACGATATATATAAACAAAATGTAAACAAACCTAAAAACTTGCGTTATTCCATATCATTCCTTACCTACTTTCAGAACACTATCTTGGTAATCTTGGTATTATCTGTTATCACCAACTTAAATAAAGCCTTTAGAAATCACCACTGCGTCACGTTTTTAGGGACACAAAATAAGACAACGAAAAGAATTTTGACCCGAGTACCTACACAAGTACACATACATTTGCATTTAAAATTATTGACAATTATTAGTAAAAATTAATCTACGAATGCATTTCACGATGTGCCCAAGCCAACAAATGCTATAGAAAGTATATTTGTTTATACTTTTCTGACGAACACTCGAACAGTATACATATAAATCATAAGGTTCCCGTTTCCTGTTCTAATAACAGCGGAACCCTAAACCCTGACCGATTCTTCGAGATAATCACATGTATGTTTTTGCCACGTGAACGGTTTTTGCGGGACCTTGTTAAGGCGGTACGGGGCAGACCCTGGACCTTTGGGGTCCCTTTTTTGATATCTCACATCGTACATGTATTCGCGAGTGGGTTTTTTGACTGGGACTGAAACTGAAGTTATAAATGTCGGTGAGAAGTCAATCTTGCTTGTAAATTGACAGTCATTCTTTGATCTTTTTTTTTTCAAATATATTTTTAATGTTTGATGTGATGCTGGTTTGTCTGAAACATTCAATGGCTATTTAATTTCATATCATCGCGTAAACTTACGTTTAATATTATCATGATGTTTCGGGCATGACAATATTGACAATACACCCGTGGTCGCAGGCAGACTGGCGAGAAAATGTGTCGACACCTGCTAACTGGCCTTGATTATTCACTTCTAGGCCAGGGTTATCACTAGGCCTCCACACAACACTCACAATATCTAATGGCTTCAAAATGTCAGGATTCCACGCGGATGAGATTCCTTGCCCCTTATTTTGATTAAACTATGGAAACGTGCATTTTCTGATGTTAAAATGCACTTTCCTTAATAGGCCACCTACAAACATGGGCTACATGCATATTTGCAAAATTTATGTCGCATAACATGGTTTTGCGACGTAAATTTACCGTAAAACTACCCAACTGTAGTCCACTAGCTCCCGACT
>JALPQI010024185.1:0-18046 GCA_025490895.1 Thaumatotibia leucotreta | reverse complement strand
AGTGTCATTTACCATTTATTTATTGATGATGGCAGTATCAGCATTATAACAGTATTCAGACACAGTCTGCAATCATCAATCCCCTTGTTCAGCGTGACGATTACGGGCATTTACCTCCTAATACAGACACAACCAAAGGTACCTGAATTCAAACTATCGTGAGACTTAATACCTATAAATATAGTTAAACGGTTTAAACTTACGGCAGCCCTGGGCTCTCCGACCCACATGAGATGATGATGAGTATGAAATGGACGAAATTAGTAAGTAATTTAAACATTTTAAACCGAAATCGTCACTTTCTTTAAAAAGGGAACTAGAAAGGCAAACTAACAAATGTATAGTTCGAGAAATATAAATTGAATGTTTATTTTTACTATAATGTAGGTAGAAAGTTACCAAATTTATATTTCATGAACTATACCTATTTTTTGTTAGACAGGAGAAATGCTTTACACATACCGCCCGGGTGCGGGAGGGGACCCGAACGGTTATGTCGGACTCCCGTTTGGCTAATGAGGCCTACGATATACCCACTAAAAACCCCCCCTATACCTCGTCGCCTTTTTTGGCGGGGTTACGAGAACGCTCTCGCTCACATTCGAAACCCCGCCGGCGGCAGCTGCTTACCAGCAGCTCCTTCGCGGGTGTTCGAAGACTTTCCCGTGCCAGATGGTTGGGCGCACCTTCCTCCTCGGTCTCCATGATGCATTGTGGTGGACACTCCCGAGACCGCCACAAGGAGACCGTAACAAATGTACCTATGTCAACCCGATTAAGTTACAATCACATTTGATATGTTACTATAATATAAATACGAGTATTATAGGTATATACTAAGCTTATCATTATCAATATTATTTTCATCAATAGAATATTCACGTGCACGACAATAATCCTGTACGTTGCCCCAAATAACAGTTAGATTTAATAAAATAAAAGTAAGGTTAATGCTTAAAAGATTTATCTTGTTGTTGTTGCCATTTTATCCGCAACTCGACATAAAACGTGCCTATTTTGAGTGGTCCGAACGCTGGCTCAGAACTTATTGGATTGGGGACTTCACATACACCCTTGAATTTGTTCGCAGATGTATGCAGGTTTCCTCACGATGTTTTTCCTTCACCGTAAAGCACTTGTGAATATCAAATGATATTCATTCATTCATTTATTTTTAATAAAACATAGTTTTACAAGTCATGGTAGGTACATAATAATTGAATAATATTAAGACTATGGTAGGTAGGTAGATCTAAGTTAGGTGCTTATACATCGTTTGTAAATGTAGGATAGTAGGGTAGGTAGGTACTGTAGGTAGGTAGGTAGGGTATACTTCGTAGATAAGTTTTTTGAAAAACTCATTAGTACGAGTCGGGGATTGAACCCACGACAGCTGCGTAGCAGCCGGTGCGTTTTACCGCTAGACCACAAGCGCTCAAGATTTGTCTTAAAATAACATAAAAGTATATTCTGTGAAATTTTAGGATTAAAAAAAATCCTTAATCCTTAGGCACAATTTTATTATGTAGGGACAACAGTAAGTGTATTTAAAATTTCGATTGCAGTTCACACCTGCATAATAAACAAATAGACGAGAATAAAGCTTACGCAACAGATTTTACCACACACGATCCCGACTGAACATAAACAATTCAAGTGCACTTGAACATCTGAACATCGAGCAGAGTAACGCTAAAAATTTGTCCAAAAAAAAGTCATGAAACAATTAATCAACAACTATTTCAACTTATTATTTTAAGTTTTTTTTTGGGGTTGAACTATTTATGTTTATTTATTGGTCAAGAAATATGCAAAGTAAGAATAACAACACAAAGGAAAACAAAACTTAAAAAACTATTATTAAAATTATAAATAATAAAAAAAAAAATAAGTCCCGAAAATACTTTCTGCTTGTTTCCTATCGCATCGTTCAATATTATATGTATAAAGTATACCAGAAATTACAGTGGGGGTGTTGTTTACCATCATATCATCATCATATTGTACCCAAAATACAAAGGGTACGGCTAGATTCACACGGAGTATTTTTTTTCTCGTTTACCGTATTCGAGATTTAATCGAACGTCGTAATGACAATAGACTTTCACACGCATTCTCGAATACGGTATGCGGGATCCGTGTGAACGTTACTATTCATAGTCTATTGTCAACTACGACGTTCGAGAAAATCTCGAATACGTTATAGGTACGGGAAAAAATACTCAGTGTGAATCTAGCCGTAAGGATATTCATGCGGGAATGCCTATTGTCTAATACACTCTGTACTAGGCAACAGGCAGCATCTGACTCGACGATATCCGACAGCATCATCAATATCTACCCTTAACACAATCACGTCGCTGTCGATTGCGCGCCGTGACACATCCAATCAAGGGACGACATGCTTCACATGCTGCGGCATTGCTATATACATATAAGGTCCTAATTTATTAGATGCAGATATTTTTACAGCTGATAGTACTCGGTCTCTGGAGTATATTAAACCGTGAAACAGTATAGCTTTTACGATGTTTTTTTGGAGAAAACGGAAAAACAAATTTGCTATGTAAAAACACCCTGTTTATGTGATTATTAAATGAAAACTCATTGAACAGATTCTAGTACCCTCTTTTATGTACCATTTAACTGGAACTGGCCACTTCACGTCGATAAATTAAATACTTGATTGTCAATGTCATGTTATTTTCCGTTGGATTGTGTCGTTTGATGACTAGGCTTAGGACATTTCATAGCGTATCGTGGTTCTAAAATCCTTGGAGCCGCTATGTGTAAAAATTTCGAAGTCAAAGTCAAAGTATATTTTAATATTGAATATAATGATTTATACCTACTGTCGCATCGTTACTGAGTTTTTTTACTGTTAACAAGAATTTATTCATCAATATAACAAAAAATAAAAACCATGCAAAAAAAAGTAGGTATTATTAGTCTTGATGTTGCCGGGTGCTCTGGGTAATTATGGTGGGGATAACTGCTTCGTCATGAAATCCAAATATGTAGTTGTTTTACAGATCTGAATTTATGCCGTGTGCCGTTACTGAGTTTATTTTAATAGGAACGTAATAAATTTTAAAAAACGAACTTGATTTCATAAAAAGTGCATACAAAATTATACCAGAAACCATAAAAAAACTAGACGATTAGTGTTCAAGACAAACTAAAAAAAGTCTTAGATCGGAAATAGCGATGAAAATGGCGAAAGTATCATGTTGTTTTTCTCGAAAGTTTCGAATCTTTCGTATAAATTATATGTAACTTCCGAACAAAAAACAAAACTGACATTTGTCGACTTATACGTAGTATAAACAGTATAAGGAAATAGGTATATAAGTTTACAGTGCATTTTATAATGGTGATACAAAAATAACCTAAAGCATATACAGGGCGTCCCACGGCGATGCCACATGGAGGGAAAGTATCCTTAATATCATAGATAGCGTATTTTGCTGAAAGAAGACTTCATTTTATTTTTAAGACTTAGTAAAGTTGCATTCAAACTTTTTTAAGCACCTGACACTTATTTCACAAAATTTGCGAATTTGAGAAATTTCAATATTCTCACCCTACAAAATAAATTCTATTTACATAACAAAACTTACAAACTCCTCTCCCAAAACACATGAAAGTACTTTATGTAGGGTTATGTATGAGTCAAATATTGTGCTTCAAATAGCTATTCTCTGTTCACATGTTATGTGGAACATGGTTATGTGGAGGCGTATTAAACAGACTGTACTGTATCTACAAAATAGTTCAATTGAAGTGAGATAGGTGCTTCTAATTTTCGCGTTCACATATTTGTAGTAGGCCCCCTGCCCAACAGAGAGGAGGGCAATATAAACAACCTTTCTCCCTCCCCCCTCTCGTTGTTTCAGACTTGAATAGGCTTGGAAATGGTTCCCAGTTTCGCAATCCGCGTGTAAGGTTTATTGTTCTGGCATGACACGAGCATTGGTGCCCTTGTATCAGTAGTAAGTTATTTATTAAATAAATAAATACCTTGTGACATCTTACACAAATCGGCCTAGTCCCACAACAAATAATGCCCTCGCCGGGATTCGAACCCGGAACCTCCAGCTTCGTACGCAGTGCTTTTGTATTTGAAAGAAAGAAAGAAAAAAGATTTATTGCCACACATACAAAAGTACAATTTATACAAAAAAAAATCAACATAATTATCTGCCAACAAAAAGAAACAACCATAAAATTGTGGCAACAGGATTATGCTCAGCATTTTGCTGCAAGACAGACTGGGCTGTTACAGCGCTGATTTTCAGCCACCGCCGACGACTATTTAGTTTACAATGCAAAGTGCGGGGTAAACTATGGTGTATTGATGGTTGCTCTTGCATTTTGATTTTTTAGATTAGTTTATCTTAGTATCACGAATCCTTTCGATTCTAATACGTGAAAGGGTCCCCACAAATATATAAAACAATATACAGGATGTTCTCGTTTTTATATTTTTTTTAACTCCACTAATAACTAGCAAAGACGTTTCTTAGCAAACCGTGTGTAAGGTTTATTATTATGGTTCTGTAATACACGTGTATTGGTGGCCTTGCGTCAGTTAGTAACGCATTTGTAAACATTGATGGTTATACCTCCCACTTTCATTTTAGATTTTTTACATTAGTTTCTCTCAAACGAACCCTTTCGATTTTTATACGTAAAAGTGTTCGACAATTTCATACAATATACAGGATGTCCTAGGAGACGTGATCAGTTTTACATTTGTGTAACTTCACTAATAACTAGCAACTGAATGCCCTGGGTCTCGTTAAAACAACTTTTTATCTTTTAATTTATTTTGAAATGGTAGTTTTAGGATGTTAAAACGGCTTATCGAGATTTTTTCATAAGTAAATTGTATACCGTTTTGGAATCGAGATTGTGTTTAGCATTAATTTTACCATTTATCGCACATAAAATAATACATTACGATACAAGTACGAAAAAAATGAAGTTTGAACTTTAAATCGACACTTACGAATTTCCTTTTCGCACGTGTAATCGTACGACGTTCTTCAGTACATAATATAGCACTCCGAATATTTTGACCTGACATAAAATTAATCATTTCTCCCACTAGCGCGTAAAAAAAGCACCATGCGTACTGAAAAATTAATTTAATTCTTTTAACATGTCACATATTATCTCAAGAATGATTTCTTGTACCTCAATATCTCCTTGAAAAGTGAATAAATGAAAACAAAAATAAAATAAAAAATATTTAAAAAGTTGTCTGATCAGGAGACCAGTCAGTCATGACATGACATGACAAACAGTGTTATTGTGACATGTGATAATGCACATGATGATTTTTTTAGTCGAAATTATAACAATTTTTTTTCTTAGGAAAATGAAATAAAAAAAATTACATGAAAAGATTTCTTATTTTATATTTAAAGTTCAATCAGCGTTCGGGAAGCTACGACACATATTTTCGTCCAATATTCCGCAGTGTTTGAAGACGAAAGTCTTTAATCAGTGTGTGTTGCCAGTGATGACATACGGTACTGAAACGTGGCCGCTTACAATGGGCCTCATAAGAAGGCTCAAAGTCACCCAAAGAGCAATGGAGAGGGCTATGCTAGGAGTCTCTCTGCGTGATCGGATTAAAAATGAGACCATCCGCAGCAGAACCAAAGTAACCGAAATAGCTCTCCGAATCGCTAAACTGAAGTGGCAGTGGGCGGGGCACATTGCGCGTAGAACCGATGGCCGTTGGGGCGGGAAGGTTCTTGAGTGGCGGCCACGTACCGGAAGACGTAGCGTGGGTAGGCCCCCCACAAGGTGGACCGATGACCTGGTGAAGGTCGCGGGAGTCCGCTGGATGCGGGTGGCGCAGGACCGGTCATTGTGGCAATCTTTGGGGGAGGCCTATGTTCAGCAGTGGACGTCTTTCGGCTGATGTGATGATGGTGATGATGATGATGATGATATTTAAAGTTAATTATTTTAATGTAAAGTATCATGTGTTAAAATATCTGCAACTAATAAATTAGGACCTTATATATAGGAGGCACTTATGTGCAACGTTAGAAATTACTAAGCTCTAGGTTTGTTATAATAATAATATTATAAAATAAACCTACAATGTCGTAACAGATGTGCTTACAATAGAAAAAATCAACTGCGAAAGTCTGGTTGTCACGAGATTCGAACCCGCTTCCTCTGGATTACCGGCTGGTGCTCCCAATTACACCAGACGACCTTCCGTGAATCACAGCGAACTTAGTCAATAGTCTCAAAAATATTTGAGATTAAATATGTACCTAACCATTTGTCAGTAGAATCTAAAAAAAATGTAAACAAACCTAAAAACTTGCATTATTCCATAATCACGGACTTTTTAACCCAATTTAGATTTTATTATGAACTTAAAATGTTAACCTCGAGTTCACATAATTTTTTTGTTAATACTACTGATATTTATTAGTATTAACGCAAAAATATGTTTGCGAACATGATTCCAGGTATGTGTCAAAAACTATGGAAAGTCAGCCAATCGATTACATTTTTATTTGGATTCTACTGACGAATTGTCTAAACATTATTTAATGGTCTCAACTAAAAAGTATTGCTGAAGTAAATAATTATGATAAGGTTTTGAAAATTATTTTTTATAAAGCTACTTGACACTGGCATTAATCCCGAGGACATGTTCAGCGTAGATAAATGTTGATATATTAGCGCGATATAATAAATGGTTCGATGCGTCGTCGTTAGGTTTAAGCGTTCGTCGCTAGAGATGGGAATTAATTTGGCTGCAAGCAATCAGACTGACGCTAATTCCTTATATTATGTGAATTATGTCTCATTGCTTTTCAATGTACTTAAGTGGGATATTTCTTACTAATATAGAGGGATAATATTGTCAGTAAAGTTTAATGATAAAAAATGGGCTTGATTTAAGAATATTGGGTACAAATCTCTCAGAAAAATAAAAGCTAAAAGTATACGAGCCTACGTTATGGTGATTTATATCCTCTAAAACACGCGTTTCTCGCAAATTAAACGTGATTAAAAAAACTTTAATTTTGACCAGTACTAAAATTGTGAATCATAGTTTTATTTCATATGCATTAAAGATTTTATTACATAAAAAAATCACTTAGAATAGTCGACGATCCCAGACTCACAGGCGGTATTGAACCCTTAAGTCTAAGGAGAGACTTCGCCTCCTTATGTGTGTTCTATCGTCTGTACAATGGGTTGTGCTCTGAAGAACTGTTCGACATGATGCCAACGTCCACTTTTCATCATCGCACCGCTCGCCACCGACTGGGCGCTCATCCTCACACCTTGCAACCTAAATGGTCGCGCACCGTGCGGTTTCTGAGGAACTTCCTCCCGCGGACGGTCCGTCTGTGGAATGAGCTCCCTGCCGAGGTTTTCCCGTTGGACTACAGTATGGGGTTCTTCAAAAGAGGAGTGTACAAGTTCTTATTGGGTCGGCAACGCGCATGTGACACCCCTGGGGTTGCAAGCGCCCATAGGCTACGGTGACTGCTTTCCATCAGGCGGGCCGTATGCTTGTTTGCCACTGACGTGGTATAAAAAAAAAAATCACTTTTATAAAAAAACTTAACTTAATAAAAAGAGAGATAAATAAGGGATAATAATAATAAACAAAAATAATTCTTATTGTACAAGTTCACAATATTATTATGAATACTCTATACTACTAGAGGATGTAAACATGTAAAGGTCTCTAGTTGTCAGAATAAAGAGAAAATAAGATTTAGAGATGTAAAAGGTCTCTAAACGCCATGATTTTAATAACAATAATCGGTGTGTATGAAACATCAGATTATTTTCATTAATCGGTGTTGGTTTCATAGTAAACGTCATCAATATAACCCCTGAATTAACCCCCTAAAGTTTGGCTGGTAAATCCAAATAAAAAACTACCGTATTTTCGGGGCGTCCCTAGTCAAGGCATTAGTCAACCGTAATCGGTCGTGTCTGCCGCGACCGTCTGCTAACGAAGTGTCGCATCTCGGGTGACTGCATACCTCATTCACACGTTTTGACCGACTCGTCCAGTATGACTGATCCTTGCCACCCATACATGTAAGAGTAATTGCAAAGCTCATGTTGATCTGGTCATTAGTAGAGCTGAAAAGTTAGTGAATAATTCTTAAGCTTAGTTCCTTTTAGATTTACTGATTTATCCTCGTGAGGCCCTATGTCATATATATATTACATAATATCTTGACTTTATAGATATAGTGTCAAAGTTAAAATTCGATTGAATTAAGTGACGTCACCAGGCCTCAGGAGGTTAAGAAGTCGTAATTTGTTTGTTGATATCTTCAGGACGCCTTTCAGTTATTTTTCTGTTTTTATTTTGTTGTGAGACCCTTGTTGGCATTATGACTGACATCAGCGTTACTTTAAAACATGAAAATCATTGAAAGTAACCTGATTTTCGAACTTCAATTTTATTATAAGAAAAAAACTAATATGTATGATGCTGATGGTTCACGAAAAAGTTAATATAGTAATTTTCGGTAATATAATAAGCGCAATTAATTTTGGCGTCACTCACAAGTATGTTAAACAATTTATTACTGTCGCATCTAACTAACCATCTCCATGTAAGGACATGTAAGGACCAACAATTAGAACTTACTATCCATCACAACAGGTGTAACTTTATATCTCTCCCTGTCATTTAAACCTGAAACTTATTACATTTTGCTTAAATAACCTTTACGTACCTCTGTTCAAGTGTTCATCTCTGTATTGTTTGTATGAACTCAATTTCAGTGGTTCGTAAAAGTATTGTGTAATGTCGATTTGGTAAGTTTAAAGAGGCCATCACTTGGCGCAACAACAACATCTTGATATGTAAAAAACCGGCCAAGAGCATGTCGGGCCATGCTCAGTGTGCGGTTCCGTATCTATTCAAAAACGGCTGGGCCGATTATGTTCGGAATAGTTTTATTTTAAAATACTCTAGAAGCCCACTATTCGTCTTTTTTTTTCATATTATTGGACCCCCGGATCAAAAGCTAGAGGGAGTTTTTTTTTATTATTTTGCTGTCGAGTTATCTCCGATAATATTGACTCTAGAAAAAACTTTCTTTTAGGACCCTTATTCTTTTTAAGAGACCTATTTAATGATACCTACCCCAAACTATACAGCAAATAAAAACAATCATCCCCAATTCACCAGTTGTGACTTGAGAGTTAACCTAATTAAACTGCTGTAACTTTGTGTCTAGACGTTTAAAACTGACACAAAAAAATCAGCGTAATTACTAATAGACAGGCTATTACTTTGGTTACTGAAATAGATACCGAATTACACATCTTTTGCTAGCATAACGGTATAAAAATACGATGTATAATGTGATAATTAAAAATACTTCGATCGGGTATAAAAAGTTTCGTCCCTTGGGCGTTAATTAATCAGGAATGGAGTAAGTAGGTATGCAATTTCAATATCCTCGTCTTTTGGAACATAGCGGAATTCATAATGAAAAGCTAAGCTGGACCTTCGAGTGAGTCAGACATTATTAAAAGGCTATGTCTTGAAATATGGGAGCAATTTATAGTATATGCCCTTAAAATGGAATTTAGGGTCTAATTTTTATTAGGATAATTTTAAGTTTACTTACCACCTGTCCGTGAAAATTCAATAGTTATTTATGATACAAAATGTGAAAAGTAGGCGTTTTCGGTGACTATACAACATGAGCGAAGCGAGTGAACACAACCATACAAGACGAAAAAACCATACAACATTTCAACCAGAACCATATAAAACGTCCATACAAGAATACATTTGTCACCACCCCAACTTTTCCCGCGGGTGTCGTAACTAAGTGTTTCTGACTTCTTTTATAGAAGAATGATGATAGGCAGCAGCGTCACCATAGTGAACACATTACTGCGATCGCCTCTCCGCTTGCCCAGCGTGACGATAATGGGCATTTACCTCTCAATGCATCTATACGCATAGGTAGTTAATAGGACACGCCTACGTTCAGCAGTAGACTGAGATAGGGATGATGTGAAGACGGCCACTGCTGAACGCTGAACATAGAGCTCTCCTCTGGACCTCCACATAAACCGGTTCGATCCAGCGTATCAGCGATCTTTATAAGTCGTATGTCCATCTTGTGGGTGGACGAAGTTAGTAACATAAAAATATGCAACTCTAAGTCGTGCTGTACATAAACGACTCGTGTTGCTCATTGGGCGATTCGCTATCTGTAAATTAAATCAGTCGGACATACGAGTATTAATGTCTCTATCCGATCATGTCCATTGTATACCTATGGCTATCATCTTATCTTGTGAGTTGTGACAGTTGCACAGCCAAGGGCTTAAATATATATACAATTTGAGACCTTATGCTCCAGACATAAGTAAACAGGTATATAAATATTTTGCACCTGACTGACATCTTAATCACGCGTGTAAAAGACCGACGCCTACGCTCTCATTTGTTCACTAAAGATTAATGTAAGTATGCTGAACTTCCACTGATGGATTTAATAAAATATACTATGTAAAACAATAATTTTCGAAGTTATACAAGGTGTTTATTATTTGCGTTAAATTTAAGAGAGGCTTTTTGGGTCAAATATAATTAATTTCTGTAAGAAACTGTTGTACTCTTACTTTTATACATATACAGGCGTTTGATCAGCTGTGAAATCTTTATCTAGTAGTCATAAAAATTTTTAAGGGTTAGCTGGAAGAGGTTCCTTATAGGGATAAGTTTTCCTTTGTACCTTTATCTCTGTCATAATTGTGTTGTAACATGTTGGACATGTTGGTGTACGATAAAATGAATAACTAGGTAGGTACTACTATCTTTAAAATCATATCATCAGCCTATCTCAGTCCACGGCTGGACGTAGGCCTCTCCTATAAACTATGCGCATAGTCGCATTAGTAGGAGGTAAATACCTATAATCGGATTGCCCAAGGATTGGCGATCGCGGAAATGTGTCCACTATGATGACGCTGTTGCCTATCATCAACCTTCTATCAAAAAATGGCCAGTGACACTTCAATCCCTTAGTCGGCTCTTACGACATCCGCGGCAAGCCGTATTCTTACTGCCGTCATCACACCACATGGCATCTCATCCGGATGTTTATCTTCAAAATAAACATTCGGAAACATGTCATAGAATTTTATGTTCAACACAAAATACACAGTTACCTACTCTAAGTAAACAAGAAACTTTGACATAATATGGAAATTGATGTAACTGTTTACAATATCTACGCATGCACTGGGTTACCAGAACCTATAAACAAGTATAAATAGCCAACATCTGTGCTCGGCGATTCTATTTTTGACGGAAATTGGGCCGTTAATAACACCTGTGACTAATATGTGGTTACATTCGTTCGAAATCGTTTGTAAAACTGACAAACATGTTAATGTCTACAATAGGTACATTTATCTTACAACATTGACATGTAAAATTAATTAGAGCTTTAGTCACAAATTGACCACTTGATCATACCTACCCGAGTAAGGCCAAATAAGAATCGCAAATTTTTGAAGCGAATATTTAACCGTAGCAGAATAACTGTGATAAATTGTGACATTTGTAAAAATACTTTGATAACTTATTTTATAATACCAAAATTACAGCACTCAACACTTACCGTATTTTTTTCAGAGTTATTTAAGTCTATATTCCCAGAAACCCCAGAATTCCCAGAAAATTGGCCAATTTTAATGGTGGCCCGGAGGTAAGGAGGAGGAGGGAGGTGGAGTATAAGAGCACAACCTGGTTAAGGGTTAAGATGTACTAAAGTTCTTAGGATTCCGTAGTAAACTAAAATTTTCACTACGTCCATCTATCTGTCTGTCTGTCCGCACTCCGCAGCATTACTCAGTGACCGTGGGTACGAGAGGGAGCACGTATGGTTTTCCGCTAAGCCGGTCCGGATAGGAGAATGAAGATCCCTTCAAGGCCTTCACCGAAAGTGGTGCGGGAGAATAAGTAGAAAGCAGCCGTATAGGCAACATTAAAAAAACTTCATAATAGATTGTATAATTGAACGGTTAAACTCACATGTATTTAGTCCTACGAACAAATGAAACATGGAAGCCGCATGCCCTAAATTGCTTTAAGTACAAGAACGGTCCTGAATTTTAGTTGATAAAGTGTCACCTCCTCTTCAATGCATCACGGTAATGAATTTCAATATCAACCTATAAAAACTTAAACCGCCATTTAAATAGTTGTGATACTTGTGATTGATGCATCAAAGTTTAGATTGGCTATATTCTATAAACGTTTGTCAAAGATGTTGCGCCGAAATATGCGCAGTGTTAAGAAAAACGCTATGTCCTGCCCATCTTGGCACAATTTAACAATTGTTTTTGGTGGCATTTTTGAGCTGGCGTTAGACGTCCATGTTATATATGGTCGCAGATTTAGTCACTACACGCGACATGACTGTATCGGAGAGCCTATTTCTCCATTTTCGGTAGCTCTACCATGACGTTACCTATACTTGCAAGTATGGGTAACGTTATCCTTCAATATGTCAGTGCGAGCGTGATGGAATGCATTACGTACCTATTGAGTAAAACCTAACGTACCTATACTTTCCTTTCCTACTCATGGTTAGTAGTTAGTTTAGTTAGTTAAAATTGGCTTTTTCTGCAACCCGATATCCATTGTGCCTTTTTTGCGTGATAGCGAGGTTGCCCTATTCCAACCATCCAAGCTCCTCCACGAAACTAGTGTATTTCAGGTTGCTGGTTGCTTTAGTATGTTTGGAGTTCCTAAGTGCCTACTCCTGTAATACCTCTACTTTACATTCTAGAAGAATATGTTTTGCTGTTTCCTCCTCTTCCATGCAGGCTCTGCACACAGGGCTATCTGTTTTGCCCATATTGTGCAGGTGTTTGTTTAATGTGTTGTGTCCCGTGATCAATCCTGCTTACTATTTTCCTCCTGACCGTGTGTACGTGCCGCCCTCGCAACGCGTTGGCACGAGCTCATTGCTTGATAATGGAGGCCTAGGCTCTCCAAATCATGTCACGCGTAGTGACAAAATACATGCGAGTTAAACATTTTAATTAAATTTAATGGTATCATGGCTCACGATAGCTTTCATTCAACTTCAGAATAGGTCATAGCAATTTAGTGACATAATGTAATATGGATCAATGCCATAGAATAGAGGATAAGTAATTTAGGTAAGGTTTTACTCGTTTGCGGTTTAAAGCCCGACGCGTACTTTGACCGAGGGTGCTCCGGACGGGGACCCTCTTAATGGGTCGAACCATGTCGAGCAATCATAGACTTAAATACGTGGTTAACCCAGTTCGATAATATATTAATATTTTTGAGTCTATCGTTAGACATAGACAGTGCTGATACTAAATATACCTATGTACAAGGAGAAATTGATTGACAAATTGTACAACAGATGCTGCAATTTCACTTTCAATGTTACTACGCCAAGCGTGGGTCGGGATTCAATTTTGTCGATAGTATAACCAATTTTCAAATTGGTTCTTTGAATTACTCACTTCTCCATATCTTCGATTCTGTTTTTTATTTTGAAAGCTAGTAAAGCCGTTTAGGAATATTGCCTACTTTAGAGAATCCCTGAAAGCGAACAGATTTTGTTTCTATTTCTGTTAATCCGAGTGAAGAGATTAGATGACAACAGAATAGCTATTTCAATGGAATTTTACGTATCTTTTCTATTGGTTACGACTAAAATATCACTAAAGTGTTAGCCCTCTATTCATAAAAGGCTCTTAAATTAGAACTTATTGGTTGGTATGACTGTAAATTAAAATAAGATTGGGAAACAGAAACTTTTGTGCGATCAGTCGTGTCTTTGTGAGTGGTACCTCCGCGGCGCTACAGGTAGGTAGTTACATGTCGCGTTGACAAACGTGGGATTAATTATAATTATTTTCTTTAGAAAACCTAACAATTATAAAACGCTACAGAAGCTATAAATAAAATTATATATCCCCTATGACATGGACCCGTATTACGGTAGGTACGTCACTCTCAATTGCGGTGACCTATTTTTAATTGTGGAATTTATATCAACGGCCGTTTCAGCCTATGTAACAAAGTCAGACCACAGCACAATAGTACATTTGGACGCAAGAGAAAAAAACAGTTTTTTCGACGAGGGTGAAAGTTGGAGCCCGAGTGAAACGAAGGCGACAATCACCTGAGTTAAAAAGAAGTTTTTACACGTGTATCGAACGACTTTTTTCATAACAAGCGCCTTAAAAAAAAGGTTACTTTTCAGCACTAGTTAGGAAATAGTTATTTATGCGGTTGGTGCATAATGAGAGGTATTACACAAAAGTGTGGTTTTATTAAACGAACCGCAGTAGGTAAGTAAAACGGAACCCTTAAATATAGCTTCGTCATTATGTCCGTCTGTCCGTCTGTCACAGTCGATTTACTCGGAAACTATAAGTACTACAACAGTGATGAAATTTGTTATGAATATTGTGTTGCTACAAAATTATGACACTAAATATTAAAAAAGTAATGTGTGGTAATGAAAATATATTTTTCACCACACTGCTCGTAAACACGCTGTTTGTCCTTCAATTTCAGAGCGCAAAACTGTGTTTTAACCTCTAGAGGTTAAAGTATTTTTTTTTAATCTTCTGGATAGACTAAAGCAATAACTTATACGGCCTGAGAGTGCAATAAGCTTTTTGACGTTTGAACTAGACAGTACGTTCGAAAACTCAATAGTTTCAAACAGATTCATACACATGAACCTGAGATGCGAAAGTGGGATAATTCCGAAAATGATGAACGACACGAGTCTCATTTTGGAATTATCCTGAATTTTTAAGCATTGCCACGACAAGATACATATTTGAGGTTATTGTTTTATTATTTTGTTGATTTGTTTATTTTTTGGAAGTTGAGGACTTGCAAATAAATACCTTCTAATTTGTTATGTTTGACTTTTGTTTCGCATGTTTCCTCGCTTTAGTGTGGTGAAAAATGTTGTGCTTCACTCGGCAGCACAGCTTGTTCAACTCTCGTGCTTTAAAACCCTCGCATCGCTCAAGATTCCATTTTATGAACCACTCGCTGTGCTCGTGGTTCAAATTCTGGAATCTTTCGCTTGCTCGGGTTTCAATATTTGCACGAGAGTTAAACAATCACTTTGCTCCCTAGTAAAACAAATAACTATTTCTCAAACATGCAATGAAATATTGTCTTTACGTTCTTTAAAATAGACTCGGAACTGAAGTATCGCTTTTAGGACGCAGTAACTCACTGGGATGGAAATGGAATTACATAACACTTTTCAGGCCTAGGTCTGCAAAGTAATTTTTTTTCCCCTCACTAGCTCGTAAAGCGCTCGTTTATCCTTTAATACGAACGTGTAAAAACGCATATTATTCACTTGTGTGGTAAAGTAATGACCTTGGAGCGTAACGCGAATTAGCATTCGTTTAACAGATAAAAAAACGTAAAATGCTCATGGAAATCGTTCCATATTAATGATAATTATATAATTTGTTTGAGAATTTAGTGTAAAATTCAAACCTTTATATAATATGATGATTTTAACACATAAATCCTAAAATTTCATAAGTAACAATTGTTTTAGTGAATGATGATAAGATGACTAGATGCAATCACAAAACGCAGAAAATGTCAACGTCAACATTGTCAATGAATATTATAGGTTATAATATAATCTTTATGTACCGACTCGGAGAACACGCATAAAAATAGTAGGTAAACTAAACAACTTTCAGAGTGTTCTGTTATAATTTTGTAAAAATAATGAATGAGAATGATTTAATAATGCATTGGCGTTGGTGTGCAACTACAGGAATGTGTTAAAATCGTGCTGCGTTTACTTTTTCGTGCTAAGTTTACTGCGACAAAATCTTGCATTAAATACATGATGCATTTGGAAAATTATTATCACTAACCTGATGATGATTGTAATGTGAAAAAATAATTACCTACCTTTTTGAGTTTCCTCGCTATAGGGAGGGGAAAAGTTTTGTGTTACACACGGGTGCAAATGTATTTTACTTCTCGTATGTTAAAACACTCGCTGCGCTCAGGATTCTATTTTAGAACCACTCGCTTCGCTCGTGGTTCAACTACAGAATCCTTTCCCTTCCTCGTGTTTCAATTTCATACTCGCTGGTAAAATACAACTTTGCACCCTTGTATAACAAATAACTATTTAATTTCGACAACATTGTCATAATTTTTTTTTGTTTTTCTTTGTATGCTTGAGAAAAGCACTATACAAATACGTGCCTCGGCGTGAAAACGGATTCCCGGCCTCGTTACCATCTGTATATAACAGCTTGGCCGGAAATCCTCATTTTCTCGGCCTCTGATGTAATGTAGAAGTAATTACTATTCCTAGAAGATATTTTTCGTTAAGTGTAACCGCCGTTTCCTTAAGTAAAGTAGTAAAAACTGTCCCCTTCCCCTCTATTTTTGAACTATGGGATATTTGAATTAAAGGCCAATCGTGTTAATTTGTGCCTAATAAGTACCCGATAATAGTGATGAGTAATAAGAATCCTAACAAGATTTAATTGATTCATTATTTCCAAATAATTTACTTGTTTTTCCCCTTCGGTCCTGTCAACATGTATATAAGACCAACAAAATAGACAAACAATACTTAAAGCCTTGCTAAGTTAGGAGACGTATATGTATAAAGGGATATGAGTGTGCCTACCGTCAATATTAACAATAAAAAAAAAACTTACAAATAAATGTGTAACTAATATCACTTTTTTCTTAATTTCAGGTCAAAAGGAGGCGCCCTAACAAGAAATAATGGCACATTGGACAATGATTGCGCTTCTTTTTATCGCTTCCTGCTATGGAGCAGAAATTATGTCAAAAGCAGATCACACTATTTGCGATAATGACTACAATAATACCTTTAAGATCCAGTGCATCTGCGAAAAAGACTCAGAACACCGGGTCATACTAAGCGCAGATTGCTATGTAACTAATGACAACCTCTATCCAGATGACGCATCGTGGGACCAGTTCTATATATTGAAAGCTACCACAAAACTAAGTCTATCAAATGCCAGAGGTAAATCACTTAAGTACATTCCCACAAGAGGTCTGAAGAAAACCAATGCTCTTATTAAGATTGATGTCAAATATAATAACATACCAAAAATTGAGAGCTATGCATTTGCCAATATGACAAAATTAGAAGAAATCAACTTAAAAGATAATAATATCGAAGTATTGGATGTGAACGCTTTTGCACATCTTAATAAGTTGACCAAAATCGTACTTGACAAGAATAATATAGCAGAGATTAACAGAGATGTCTTTATCGATTTGCCAAATCTACAAAAGTTGTATTTGACGACTAACGTAATTACCACCATCCACGATAGAGCATTTGTACATTTGACCAATTTAAGGCTATTGGAAATCGATAACAACGGTTTGTTCAGTCTGAATAATGAAACGTTCTTTGGTCTGAACAATTTAGAAATATTGGATTTAAGTGGTAATAATTTAGAAGTTATTGGAGATAATACCTTTTTGCCTCTGAAGAATCTGCGGTCCCTGAATTTAGAAGGAAATAAAATTCAAATGCTCGATGACAATTGCTTCAATGGCCTTGGGAAATTACATGCTCTCACTTTAGCTAATAATAAGCTGACAAGTATACAGAGTGTATACATTTTTGAACAAATGAAACAACTAACATCTTTGAGTCTGAGAGAAAATCAGTTGCGAGAACTAAAATCCGAGACTATGGCACCAATCTTAAATCATTTTTATGGCGTTAGCAGCTCACTGGATGTTGAAGGTAAGAATATGTTCTTGGCATGTTGAATGAGAAGTGTTGTAGTATATTCTTGTCTGTATTTTGCCTTCCTACGTTACATTTGATGTTTACTTAATCGTTCGGAACTAGATAAAAAAAACAATATTAAGTTCTAGAAAAATACAGTGTGCAATAATATTCGCTGTATCCCTCGCACAATGCTGAGCCTGTCCTGACGAGTCCCT
>JALPQI010024184.1:0-20507 GCA_025490895.1 Thaumatotibia leucotreta | reverse complement strand
GAGTTTGGCATCTTTTTTTGGCTGTCACGGTAGCGACACGGGGGCTCTGCAAAAATGTATATAGGATGTTTGGTTAGCGGTGTCGGAGCTTTTATGGGCTTACACTACAATAAATTTCATCGATAAATGACCATACAATTTTTTTTTGTGCCAATTATAATTAAATGGCGGCCTTTTTAAAATTTCAAACAGACGAATACGGGCGCACGTGATATTTCTGGAATTATACGTTTGTTATCGGTCCTATCCTTGCAAAAAAAAATGCACTGGATGGATGGAAGGCGGCCACTTCACTAGTCAGTACACTGCTGACATTCATTTCTTTATGGATTTTGCATCGGGAACGCTAAATGCAGCTGTTTTGGTGCATGTTTGAGCACTTGTAATTCCTAAAGTACTTAAGGTATAACTGTAATTATGGTGTTATTTTTAGCTAACATACTGTACTAATAAATAACAATACCAAAAACCTATCTTAACGGCCTAGTTTTCATGCAAAATTAAATTAATTGAAAAATTAAGGTGAATTCTTTACTATTTTTAATTAAAAAATTTTTTTAGCCTTGTTTTTCAAATAGTTGAGTCAAATGATTAGCTTAATTAGTTTGCTTATCTAATGAGCTCTCTAACGAGATTTTTTTGCAAGGATAGGACCGATAAGTCCGATAACAAACGTATAATTCCAGAAATATCAAGTGCGCCCGTATTCGTCTGTTTGAAATTTTAAAATGGCCGCCATTTAATTATCGTTGGCACAAAAAAAAATGGTAATTTATCGATGAAATTGATTGTAGTTTAAGCCCTTAAAAGCTCCGACACCGCTAACCAAACACCCTGTATTAATAAGACATCCGAACGCACCGCACGCCAAATGTTGGCGTTTTTAGAGTCTGTCCTGGTTTTGATAGTAGCCCTAGGGAGGTGCACTCACATCTGCTTCTTGATGAGGTCCTTGAGCGTGGCCGGGTCGTAGAAGGCGCGGCGGCACCAGTCCCTGTGCTACACCAGGCTGAGCCACGCGGAGCTAGGGAGGAGTGCACTCACATCTGCTTCTTGATGAGGTCCTTGAGCGTGGCCGGGTCGAGCCCGAGGCCGTAGGGCGCGCTGGTGGCGTGCGCGGCGCCGTAGTAGAAGGCCTGCGCTAGCGGCGGCGGCACCAGCCCGCCGTAGTGCAGCACCAGACCTTGTGCCACCCCAGGCTGAGCCACGCGGAGCTAATGAGGGGGAGATGTGAGGGTAAATCCCAGATGTGCCAAGAACCAGCGGCGAACCAACTACGAAATCCGCAAATTTCGAGGATGTTCTATCACTAATAACTAGAGGTCGGAACTATGGGTGCAAAACTTTAAAATTGACATATGGGAACACTTTAGCCAAGAAAAATACGATAATTATTGAAAAATCTGTATCCAATTCTATTCCTTATCTCGGAATCTTCAACTTACAATGCGTGGGTGTGTAGATATGTATATTTTATGGATAAATGTGCTATGTCGAGTCCACTTGAGAAGTTTTGTTAAAGTTTTGCACCCATAGTTCCGACCCCTATAATAACGCCTTTGAGTCGGAGACAAATCCCCGATATTTGCGATTTCTTCGCTGACGGTAGGCCAGGTGGCTTATGATGGTCCCGTTTTGTCTATTTATCGTGCTACGCGTCACTATCGCACTTGCATACTTGTTAGAACGTGACGGCAACGCCGACAAACGATTAGACGCGGTACCATCATAAGCCTACAGGTCGCGTAACTCAGATGCTAATCGCTAACTTGGTCCTTGTTCCACTAATAATAAAGAATGACAGGGATAAAGCTACGATACACTGCTAAGGGTTAGCGATTCGCATTAGTGGAGCATCAGCCCCTGCACTACTGATGGCTGAGCCACGCCGAGCGTGGTGGAGGTGGGAGTGAATCCCAGGGTGCTTAAACAAGTTGCAATCGGTAACGCTTCAATCGTCAATCGTGTACGAAAGACAACTAAATGTATCTGTGGCACTAATGAGAAAGAATGAAAAAGACGGAAAACTACTGAGCGTCAGTGATTGGCAACTAAGCTAAGCATCCAGATGTGCCAAGTAACAGCCTACCGCGAACTATGAAATCCGCAAAAATCTAGATTTTTTCTCTGTTATTTTAATGACTCCTTCGTTAGAGTGACATTAGACAAATCTCCGAAATTTCGAGGATTTCGAAGTTCGCGGTAGTAGGATAGGTTGCGTAGCCAAGAAGACAATCGCTGACGCTCAAAACGAAAGCAAAGCAAAATGACCAATCACAACTATTTATAAATGGTTAAGTTTTTATAGGTTGACATTGAAATTCATTGTCGTGATGCACTGAGGAGGGGGTGACACTTGTCAACTAAAATTCAGGAACGTTTTTGAAAGGCAATTTAGTAACGCGTGCGGCTTCCATGTTTTATTTGTTCGTAGCGTTATTAACTTCAAATGTTGCGTGTAATCATTTGACCAAGTGTTTTCACTTTATTGGCAAGTTAAGCGGTAACCGTAGGTTATAGACGCTTATCTATAAGCTACCAGTATCTATCAGTATGTTGCGACAGTATCTTGTTTTTTAAATGGACGTAGTTTAGCGAAAAGGAACCAACATCAAAAAATTGTCATTGAATAGAATGACTTTTTGTTTTTGACGGTTTTGAAGGTTGAAGTTTTATTGACACATTTTTGTGGATTGTTTCCTTTTCCCTAAACTACGTCCAAATATTCATCGTTATTTACATTTATACATTTTTTTTAATTTCTCGCCTTTTTCTACTGAAAATCTTATTGGCGAGACAATAGTTTAGTAATGAAATTTTTTTGTGTAGGCCTATGTCCAGCAGTGGACGTTTTTCGACTGATATGATGATGATAGTTTAATACAGCTTATCTTTTAATTATGATAAAACTTTTGCTTCTGTATTGTAAAACTGAGGTCATATGATTGATTATTATATGTAGAGTTTTGTAGGTTATTTATTTTTAAAGAAAATGTATATACCAAGGACAAACCCACTCAGCCCCGAAAAAAAACATTATATTAATAAATAATAATGTTTATAATAAATAATAATGTTTAATTTCAGTTACGTCATGTAACTAAAATTAAACATTATTATTATTTTAAACTTATTTTAGTTACGCGAATAAATTAAGGCAACTGCCCGAGACTGTAACATCACCAATAGGGATGATGACAGTAGTTAAAACAAACTATTTGATATTATGCATGACATAATACACGAACTTTTTTCGAACTGTCAAAACGATCACCACTATGGAATTTTATATGAAATACACAAAAGTGACCTCACGTTTGAGTACTGCCAAATGACCTACTCTTTTAAGTTCTTTTCAACTTATTAAATAGAAGTTCTATACAAAAATTACTGCAATATATTTATTATATTTGTTTTATTAGTAATGATTTCTTCGTGTATTATGTCGTGCATAATGTTAAATTAATACATTTCCTAAGTAGTGCGGGAAAACAAAAGTTTTTGCACGTGTAAGGGACGATTTTTTTCATAACAAGTGCGTCAAAAAGAGAAATTACCGTGCGCGAAGCGTGCGGGCAGTTCGTTTTTGCGCACTAGTTAGGAAAAAAATATTTTAACTACAGTCATTATCAAAAGTTAGTTTATATAGCATTAGTAAATATTCAATTTTCAGTCATAATAAAATTGTACATTTGGATCATATCTTCGATATTGATAAAAATTGGTAGATCGATAAAGTTAATGATATTGAGCAAGATCTTTCACATTTGCCAAAATTTTATTACACTTTACAGGGGTCATTCGTAGATCATGAACCCTGTAAAGTGTTTGAAACGTCGGAATGAAGTTGAAGTTAATTAATATACGTGAATTTATGCTTTTCATAGCTTTATTTCATAGTGTATTTTGTTCAGCATAATTCTACCAATTTTGGTCATATTTAAGATGCGATCCAAACGTACAAACTTTAAGAATTCCTCACCAATGGTGTTTCAGTGTTACCGATACACACATCAAGGTGCTTTGAACAGTTGCTAATCGCTAATGCATAATCGTCATTCGTACACCTGTCTTTGTCGTACTAATATGAAAGAGTGACAGAGAGGGAAAACTACGATACCCTACCAAGCGTTAGCGATTGATAACATGGCTAACGCCGCAGCCGCGACAACGGTCTAAGGCGACCGGCTTAGCGGGAAACGTATGGTGGTCCCTCTCGTACCCATATCAGCATCCCGCTCCAATAGGCTATTTGACCCAAATAGCCATAAACTCTGTCTTATATTATTAATCAATATCTGATTAACGGAAAAAAAATATAAATATTTTTTTTTTCGACCTAGAAAACCGCAAAATTATAACTTAAAATTTCGCGAAAACGATACTACTATTACACGCGAAACGATATTTATTTTCAAAACTACAATTTATGTACATAGATTAAATCTAACTAATCTACTTAACCTAACCTATATCTAAGATTGGCCCTTGTGGCATTGTACCGAGGATGCTGGCGGCATTTCCTCGCTGTATCGCAATACTGATGCGTTGTGCGAGGAAGTCGCCAGCTCTTCGGTCTTTAGTTACATCAACCAGACGTTTCGCGATCGCAGCAAACAATCGTAGTTAGATTAAGATCCTATGACGTCACATCATGGCCGACACCGTTTTCAGAGTACGAAATTAAAAAAAATAAAACAAATTTTTTAATAAAAAATATGTACCCATCAAATACTTTTAATATACCGTAATCGAAAAATATTGATCTTTTCAATAAATTACTACAGAAAATAATAATTTTTTGTACTAAATTTGATATGAGTCAAGTAGCCTATTCAAGTGTTATTAAAAGGACTACTTCAGTTGACAATAAATTTTACACGTCATATTAGATTAGCTAACCCCCCCGTTCTGAAAATATCACCAAGTATCACAGGGGGTGGGGGAGTCTAAAATAGGCCAAAATCGTATGACGTGATTAATGGACAATCGAAGACAAAATAAGGGGTATACAAAAACGTTCAAAAATATGTCCCAGTGCACTCTAATTCTGTGTAATAAGAACGTCGTAACATATTTATGAACGGATTCTTTCCTCTACAACACACACAAGGACAAGTCCTATAGGGAAGAGTCAGATAACTTCACCGTGACTTCACTAATGGCTCCAATGGAAGACCAGCGCTGGGCTGTGCTTCAGCCCAGCAATAAGCTGAATTGGAGTCCATTTTGTGGCACTTAGTTTTTTTACTTGCATTTATGTGTATATTTGTTTGTTTTTATGTTGTGTCATAAATAAATGTTTTTCTTTCTTTCTTAGATACGCATGGCTCTCCATAACCTAAGGACCGAAGATTACGGGTCCCCCAGAGATAGTTACCTGCGCCAAGTCGTGGTGGTAGTCATGATGGAACACATGCACGGGGGCGGGGAGGGCGGAGGCGGGGCGCGGCGCGGGGCGGCGCCCCCCGCGGACGGCGCCCCGCGTCGCCCCACGCGTCGACCGGGAGCCGCGCCGCTCGTCGCCGTTCAGCGATACCGTGTCTGTTGATACAAGTACGAAGTTCAATGACGGTTTTCTCGAAAACGTATGACAATAGATGGCGCCACTTAGTCGTCAGATCGCGCTAAGAAACACAATTATTTAGCTGCAAAGAAAAACTAACTAGAAGGTTTTTTTTTTCATCACACTTGCTGTCTAAGCGCGCCATTGTTACGCGCGTAGCGGGAGTAATAGAAATATCAGTACGTCATTTCATAATATTATGTCTTAAAACTTATTTTTTTGTCAGCAAGTGTGATGAAAAACATTGTATGCATCACGATCGCTAACACTCTCGTTAGTAATTCCGTACCTACCTCCCTTAATACACAATGTACTATTATATAATTTTATTAGCTCATACGAAACATTTAAACACAAAACTATAGGCGCTCTGAGAATTTAGACAAGTTTCTGGAACTGACGCCTCAGTACTGCCGCCCTGATGAACGTCATTTCAGAAAACCCTCATAGAGTGCTTCTTATTTTTGCAATTTTGTAGGATGTTCGAACCAATAAAGGAGCTCTTTGCTCTCTCGATGGCAATTTTCGATGGGGCACCCTCTCATTTAGTTGTTTGATAAGTAAACCATATTTTTTTTTTTTAATTACTATAAACAAATATGGAGTCGCTACCGAAACACGAAATTCAAGAAAGGCGAAACGATTAGTCGTTTTTTTAAGAAAGAAAGGGTGCCCCATAAACAATTTGCAATCGGTAAAGCAAAAAGCTCCTTTGTTGGTACGAACATCCTACAAAATTGCAAAAATAAGAAGCACCCTACTATTCAATGTTCAATCTCTAGTCTGTACTCGTTCAAAAATCTTGCGATCGCATTTTGAAAATTTTTGACTAGGTAACATTTGGATATCATTACAGTATAGAAGCCAAATAACAGATTGTTAACCGAGAGCGGAAAGACCCATTTAACCTGAGATATTTTTGCACTTGACCGGGGAGAGCGCGAAAAGATGAAGGGTGAATTCGATTCCTTTCTGTCCCTGCGGTAAACACTCTAGTTTTCATTCCAACTTTGAGGAAATTAAAAAAAAACTGTTCAGAAATAGTACATTCAGAGGCCGGGAAAATGAGGATTTCCGGCCAAGTTGATATTTCCGGCCAAGGGAGGTAAGTACGGAATTACTAACGAGAGTGTTAGAAGCCCGACGCCGTTAGGCGGAGGGCTTTTATGACTCGAGTTAGTATTCCGCTTACCTACCGTGATGCATACAATGTTTTTCATCACACTTGCCGACAAAAAAATAAGTTTTAAGAGATAATATTATTATATATATGTTTTAAGAATCATTTGCATGTCGTCATGTTGACGACTGAATACTTCTCCTACCACCTACACTACCATCTGTACTAGTAATAAGTATTCTTGCAAATAAAAATTCTTTATCTTTATCTTTATAACGTACTGAAATTTCTATTACTCCCTAGGGAATATCACTTTTCTATTACTCCCGCTACGCGCGCAAGCAATGGCGCGCTTAGACAGCAAGTGTGATGAAAAATTGATTAACTTGGTCATTCAGACCCAACTTCTTCAACGGCTGTATAGTCATAGCATACCACGGTCCTACCAGTAGGACTTATACAAAAGCCTACATTCTGTTTTAAAATTTCGCGCAACCTAATCTGACATATTTAATAAAAATAAAAATAAAAAATCGCCTTGGGCCTTAGGAGGATATAATTTTCCACCCAATTACCTAATATTTTTTAAATGTTTCTTCAAGAGTAAACGGGCGTGTTAACACACTCGTTTGTTATACCTTCAAAGATTTACTTTCCCCGTATTGCGTAACCCAGTATCTCTATAAAAGAGAAAAGAGGCCTAAAATACGGGACTCAATATTTCACAAAAAAATATATCCGCGTTTGCGCGTGGTAGAAACGCTCTACATGGCGACCCTCGGCAAAGTAAACAATTAAACATCTTATTTATAGTTATGAGCAGTGATCGGAACACAAGGCCTGAGTAGACGCTCGAGCACAGATGTCATATATACCATAGATCAAGCAAACGTATCTACTTAGCGTGTCAAATGAACTCGGTAAAATCTACTGAGTTATCCGTCTTTAATCGCAGCTTGCAGCTTTCAGGCGTCAAATTTTGTAAGTTGAAGTGAACAAAAACATTAATAATGCCTCTTTAAGTAATATTAATTGCAACAACACAAAAAAATATGAATACTCAAGGGCCTGAGACATATTTAAAATCATATGCAAGTAATAACTTCAGTACAAAATCTGACACGCTCGGCCGTCATACAAATGAATGAACTTGTTTCTTCTATCCAAATCTAATTCTGTGCGCTCGAGCGATGCGTACGCCGTGTGTTAAACAAATGCAGACGTATGCACGTGACTTAAGTGTACTCAGTTTAAATTTGTTGCATGCTCTACGCTCTGCTCGCCACCAAACCTTACATTTCCCGCCTTTTACTATTAATAATATTAATAAAAGAAGGGTGGATAATACTTTAAAAATTGATATATGGGAACACTTTAGCCAAGAAAAATACGAATATTCTTGAAAACTCTGTATCCAATTTTGTTGCCTATCTCGGCATTATCTCTAATTTACAATGTTTGGGTGTGTACATATGTATATTTTTCTGCCCACCGGCCGGCAAACAGCACTTTGCCGGCTGCTTCGCTAAACTAAGTAGCCGCCTGCCGGCTCCGTTGAGCAAAAAAATAGTATACACACCTTGGCCGTTAAATGGGAAAGCCTCGGATCACATGTTTTACACTACAATTACACGTCATCCGAGACATTTCCCACTTAAACGGCTTTGGCATGTAATCTACTATTAACCTCCTGCCGCTCAGACAGTAATATTTGCCAATGAAATTTGTATTGACATTATAGGAAATAGAGTAAAATTTCTTTTGTTTCAGGAGACCTTTTTATAGGTCTTTGGGCGGCTAGAGGTTATGGATGTATGTGCTCTTTCATGTGCATGTGACAAGTTTTGCACCCAAAGTTCCGATGACTAAAGAACTCGTCTCACCATTGTCAGGCCTAGCGACGTGGGGCGGTCCATGTTTGCCGGGCCGAGCGGCCTTCACGTCGATGTCGAGCGGCACCCATTTGTGCTTGCCAGACTTGTTGCCGCCTTTCCCACCTGAAATATCCAGGTTCACATAAAACACTGGTAGACAGAGCGTTACTCGAGCTTAGCATAATGCAGTTAAGGTGCGTTTAAACCAAAAGAGCATTCGCTGTTCTAGCGCCCGTTCTACGAAATCAACCAATCTCGTTTTGTGTACCGATCGAATTTCGTAGAGTGGGAGGTTAGAACAGCGAATGCTCTTTTAGTTTGAACACACCTTTACAAACATCGCGGTATCGCGAATATTCGCAATATCGCGAGTTATAGTTGCAAAGTGACCGTCATTTTCAATAACTGACCGACATTTATTATAAATGACCGGTCATTAATGACATCCAAGGTTTACAGCTTGACTTAGATCAATAAAACAATCTGAATATTCAGTCGGGAAATTAATGTCAATATTAGTTAAAATACTTGGTTATAAAAAAGATTATTACTGCTGTACCGACTGCCCATTTTTTAGCACTTTATTAACGGAAACCATACAGAATGAATACCATTCATTTATAATAAATGTCGGTCAATTATTGAAAATGGCGGTCACTTTGCAACTCTAATTATAGACGTTAATTTCCCGTCTGAATATTCAGATTTTTTTATTCATCTAAGTTAAGCCGCATACCTTGGATGTCATTAATGACCGGTCATTTATAATAAATGTCGGTCAGTTATTAAAAATTACGGTCACTTTGCAACTCTATCGCGAGTACGTCGCGGATTTTTATTTTTCGATACACAATGTATAATTTTTATACGATATTTAAAAAAACGGCTTTAGATATTTTGATGAGATTACAATACAGTGTGTGGTCTTTAACACGGGAGAAAAATGAAATGAGTGACTCCTTAGACTATCAGCATTAATCCTGTAAAGGTCCCGGTGTTTCAAAGTGGTTAAGTTCGGAGATATTGTCATTCAAAGCTATGGACCTTTAGTACTGGATCTTGGCATCACGATGTCGTAGGTTGTCAGTCGCAAGACATCTTGATAGTATACCAGGTAGGAAGTCATAACAATAATTTTGTTTGCATTTATACACTAATTTGATACGGTTTTAAAAAAAAAATTGTACATTTTTCAATGATTCAAAAATGATAAGTTATTGATAACTTTTAATTCAAGTAAATGAACCCATAATAATGAAAAATACATGAACAAAAAATTACAAAAAAAATTATTTTTCTCCAATATGCTCGGAAATGTTCGCATTAATGTAGCAAAAACGAAACGCGAAGTACCTTCTTATGTACCAGCTCAAATTAAAAAAAAAGATTTTCATTATTGTACAGTTTTTGCGGCCGCGAAATTGTACTAAAATCCATTAATGTATTGTTTTTTACTTCTTAAAAACTACTTTTGGACTTTGAAAAAAATGCATACAGCCAAATTCTAAAGCCACGACCAAACGCCTGGTCTGGATAGAGCGAGAGACGGCGATCAAATCTATGGCCGTCTCGTTCTATCATGAGTTACAAACGCCTCGGTGTGTCAGGTCGTGTAGGTACGGTTTAATGAAACCATAGATATCGTTACTATTTTTTATGAACGACCATGCATTAAAAAAAAGTTTAGGCGGGAATCATAAGAGATTTTTTCTTTTCAATTGTTATTCAATTTGCAAGAAGAATTACTTAATCGATTGTAATAAATTTTGTTTTATTTCCTTGCATGTTTGGAGAAAAGTCCTATATGTGCCTCGGACGGAAATAGAATTTCGTGGATTCGTATGTAATTGTCGGCCTCAGCTTCGCTTCGTCCGACAAAAAATACTCATCCACGAAATTCGCTTTCCCGGCCTCTGCAATAATGTACTATTTATTTTTATTACAATATGTGGAAATGATTGTTGATCAGCTTATTAATGCACCGTTTAAATTTTCACCCCGGTTGTAGGCCACACACTGTATAGACGTATGAAAACGACGATTCGATCAACTAAGAGTAGGTACATTTTCAAAATAATTCGTTTGATGGAGTATTCGTGGCAGGGTGGCAGCCCCGGTGGGTAAGTGGGTATTTAATTGTGAAGTAATGATTTCATTTAACAAACTCGATTGTTGGTAAGATCTGCTTTTGATTGTATTCAAATAATCAATTAAAATCTATAGCCGTATGCTATAATTATCGATTTTTAGGGAAAGAGTCTTATTTATTTATTTAATCTTTATTGCACAAAAAAGGAAACTTACAAGTACAAAAGACGAACTTAATTTAATGCCATAGATAGGGCATACCCTACCAGTTAATCTCCAGAGATGTTGTGAGCGGTGTCTTAAAAACAGCTCAGCATTTTAGGTACTAAAGCCGACAACAAGGAATATCATCATCATATCAGCCGAAAGACGTCCACTGCTGAACATAGGCATCCCCAAAGATTGCCACAATGACCGGTCCTGCGCCACCCGCATCCAGCGGACTCCTGCGACCTTCACCAGGTCATCGATCCACCTTGTAGGGGGCCTACTCATATAATAAACAACAATTATTACAGTTCTAGAGACATACCTGCGGCCTTAGCCTTGTCGTAATGTTTATCGTGGTGCTTGTCATTGAGCTGATGATGATTCTGGGTCGGCTCCACTTTCTCCACCTTGGCGTGGTGCTCCTCTAGAGGCTTGCGCTCCTGGTCCTGGAAATAGAAGAAGAGTCCGTTGAGAAGGAGATAAATCCAATGATTTGAAATTGGAAATTTCAGCGACAATATACGGCTCGCCTGATGATAAGAAATTATACTGTTCATCAGATAGCATTTGACATTTTTTGTCGGCCTCCGCAGCCTAGTTGGTAGTGGCCCTGCCTACGAAGCTGGAGGTTCCGGGTTCGAATCCCGGCAAGGGCATTATCTGTGTATTCATTTATCACAAATATTTGTTCCTTGGCCATGGCTGTCTACATATTTAAGTATCTATCTATGATATATATCGTCGCCTGGTACCCACATCACAAGCCTTAATTGAGCTTACCGTGGGACTAGGTCGATTTGTGTAATGTATTAAAAAAAATGTTTAAATATCTTTGACACATATCGTGAAACACGTTCGCAGATTTTTACGTCTAGCGTCGGCAGTCGCCGATATCCGTGAAGTCTGAAGCCTGTGCCAACTACAAGTCTACCAGGCAGTGTACTCACAGCGTTCCCGTTGTGGTGTGACGTCTCAGCATCGCAAGGCGGGGGGGTGGAGTGGCACCGCGCCTAGCGTCGACAGTCGCCGATGTCCGTGAAGTCTGAAGCCTGTGCCAACTACAAGTCTACCAGGCAGTGTACTCACAGCGTTCCCGTTGTGGTGTGACGTCTCAGCATCGCAAGGCGGGGGGGTGGAGTGGCACCGCGCCTAGCGTCGACCAGTCGCCGATGTCCGTGAAGTCTGAAGCCTGTGCCAACTACAAGTCTACCAGGCAGTGTACTCACAGCGTTCCCGTTGTGGTGTGACGTCTCAGCATCGCAAGGCGGGGGGGTGGAGTGGCACCGCGCCTAGCGTCGACAGTCGCCGATGTCCGTGAAGTCTGAAGCCTGTGCCAACTACAAGTCTACCAGGCAGTGTGTACTCACAGCGTTCCCGTTGTGGTGTGACGTCTCAGCATCGCAAGGCGGGGGGGTGGAGTGGCACCGCGCCTAGCGTCGACAGTCGCCGATGTCCGTGAAGTCTGAAGCCTGTGCCAACTACAAGTCTACCAGGCAGTGTACTCACAGCGTTCCCGTTGTGGTGTGACGTCTCAGCATCGCAAGGCGGGGGGGTGGAGTGGCACCGCGCCGCAGCGCCGGCCACGGCCGCGCCTAGCGTCGGCCAGTCGCCAATGTCTGTGAAGTCTGATGCCTGTGGACAAAGAATAAATGTTTTAGACAATGTTTAAGTAAACATTTTACCATAAATGAAGAAAGGGCCTAGTGTTCGTCTTTTAAATAAATAATGACACTCGTAGCCACAGCTACTTAAAGCATGTGAATGGATAGCTGAATAGTAAACATTCTGACGCAGCACAAATGAAGTACTAATTGAAAAAAATGTAGTGAATGAATGATTTGTGTCAAAATATTGAAACAAATCCGATGAACAAACTTTTTGGTGAATCTTTCAGTTGCAAATAGTTTGCTGTCAGTACGAAAAAAGAACACTACCTAATTTCAAATTCCCCGTGTGTTAACATGACATGTTGATGTGTGCGTGGCCTCAACTCTCGTGCCGATACCTATATGACGTGACGTTTTCAAGACACTGGTCTCATATGACATTTCGTTCGCATCTGATCGTTAGTGTAAAGCCTGAGAGGGGAGCGCCGAGCGTGGCGTACAGTAGCGCATCCACCACAGATGTCATATGTACCATAGATCAAGCAAACGTATCTACTTAGCGTGTCAAATGAACTCAGTGAAATCCACTGACTTGTCCGTCTTTAATCGCAGCTTGCAGCTTTCGGGCGTCAAATTTTGTAAGTTGAAGTGAACATAAACATTAATAATGCCTCCTTAAGTAATATTAATTGCAACAACACAAAAAATATGAATACTCAAGGGCCCGAGACATATTTAAAATCATAGGCAAGTAACAACTTCAGTACAAAATCTGACACGCTCGGCCGCCATACAAATGAATGAACTTGTTTCTTCTATCCAAATCTAATTCTGTGGCATCCACCCACGAGCTTACATTCTGTTCCATTCCAGGGAGGTCTCCTGCGGTTCTGCAAGAAAATAAGGAGGCTGGAAGGAAGCAGGGAACGCAACGAACATTAAGATTGGATGCTCAACAGCCCGCTCGAGTCCGGTCGAGCGCTCTCCCCCCATAACATAAGAGGCCTGAGGAGACCAAACCCTGGACCTGTTTACCTGCCCATACTGCTCGACCTTCGCCCAGCTCTTCCTGCTCCTGCTCTTTCGTCTGGCGGATATGCCAGCTGTCATGCTAACGTGACACGTGTCACTCGTGTTTACTGGGACTTCATAATTTGCATTCCATACTGCGTATTTTTCACTGTGATTTGCACTGCACTGTTAATTTTGATTTGGTTTCTGATGTCACTATTGGTTTGGCTGTACAATGTTTGGTTGATTGTTGAGGTTTTATGTTGTTTTAAGCCTAAATGAACACTATATGGGGTGAGTGAGATACTGCCAACGTGTACGCTTTGAACTTTAAGCTCATTTTAGATTTGTAGAGAGCGTGCGTCGAATACGGTAAGAACTTTGCGTTGCGTCATTGGGATTCTATAAAGGTTGTTTTTTTTCGACCGTTCAAATTCTACGTAGTGAATGTGTAGGTCATACTCACCAACTTTTACTATGGGGACAACGTCGAAATCGCGAAAAAAAAATCAGCTGTTTCATACAAATTGGCGGCATTACGCCGGCCGAAATGTATGAAACAGCTGATTTTTTTTTCGCGATTTCGACTTTGTCCCCGTAGTAAAAGTTGGTCAGTATGACCTACACATTCACTACGTAGAATTTGAACGGTCGAAAAAAAAACACCCTGTATATCGCGCGTCCTTTCCCGATCTAGTCAACCTAAGGGTGTGGCTCCACTAACGCGGAGCGGAGCGGAGCTGTGGGAGCTCGAGCTCGGCCAATGAGACCGCATCACAGTGTTTCGAATTTTGAATTTGAAGAATGTAATTGGTCAATTTTGCACAGCTCCGCTCCGCTCCGCGTCAGTGGAGCCACACCCTAAATCTAGGATCAGTTCGGAAAGTAATAACTTAATAAGTAGCCAGACGACTTCAATTTTCCGCACACACCCTAATCGATTTTTTGAGAGCGAGACGGATAGGTAAGAGCCAAGCCACACCGGTGCTTACACCACTGTGTGCTATCTAATATGACATTTACATACGTTACAACGTGCAAACGCACGTGCTGTAAACGCATTCGGTGTGGCTCGGAGTTTAGTAACGCAGTCGATACAGTTCAATTCACCAGGAATGCCCGTGTGCTCGTAGTCGTACAGTCGCAACAAAAAATAAAATTTCGTGGGCTGACAACCAAAAATCACTATAAGGGTCATTGTCAGATTTAGGTTATCGTCTTTTCGGTGGACATACCTAAAGTTAAGGAATTCCTGTACTAATTTTGGGATAAAACAATTGACGGTACAACTAGGTTCCCCGGTCTATAGCCCTATGCAATCAAATCGTAACATAGATTTATAAAAGCTGTTCACTTTTGACCACCTGAGTGGACAACTTTTGTTTTTCGGACTGACAATGAATGGTCCATAAAAACTGACACTACTCTTAGCAACCTCGTATGTTATTCATTCAGAACTGAGATAAGAGCTTTATTTAGGTAAGTAGGTATATGTTACTTTTAAATTTATGTTACCAGGAACTTATCGCGAATGAAAAATTTGCAAGTTTTATTAATAACGTTACAATGAAGTTAACATCCGCCCCACAAACGTCATTGGGGCGATTGTCCAAAGATTAAGAGTCCAGTTGATATTTAAGACAGGTCCATAAAGAACCGGTCGCCTTCCTGTACGAATAATGTCACACCTGATCGATTAAGCAATAAGTATTCATAGACTGGTTAATAATAAAGACTTTCCATGTAATCTCCAATAGCCTCTATATGCCTGCTGGGACCGGTTCACGGATATCTATTTTTGTGCCCGTGAATGGGTTGCAGCAGGTGTAAAACACAGCAAATTTCTCCAAAGGGTCTCTACGTGTTGGATCTGTATCCCCGCGCAAGCCTATCAAAAGACCGGGATTTATAGGCCCGTTATCAAAGAAAGACTAGTAAAGTTCCACGTTACGCGGTCGCAGGCAGTTTGCCTGCGACCACGGGTGTAACGTCATGCCCGAAACGTCGGGATATAATTAAACGTAAGTTTACGCGATTAAGACCCGTTTGTCTTTAAAATATGAGTGATAATCGTGAAATATTTTGTTGATTTATCGCCACTCGTTTCGAACTACATTTTTTTTGCACGTGTATGTACGTTTTATGTACTATTCTATAAATATGAATAAAAAACTTTGCATGATAGCAAGCCGCTAAGTATTGTTTGTCTCTTTAGATCTTATCAATATGTATACATATAAGACCGAAAGGTACAGTCGACGTCAAAGATATCATTACGGTTTAGGTGACAAAAATATATTTACGCGAATTTATTGCCTTGACATTAAGGTCATGTAAATATATTTTTGATGCCTAAATCGTAATGATATCTTTGACGTCGACTGTACAAACAATACTTAGCGGCTTGTTAAGTTAGGAGACATTTATAAATAAGTGGGTAAGACCGTTTACCTTTCTATTAAAAAAAAAATGATTTTTATATGGCCTTGGGCCTTATTATGGTGCCTTAAATGATTGAACAACCACTTTCCTCCCTTGTACAACAAATAACTATTACCTTTCTACTGAAAAAAAAACCGGCCAAGTGCGAGTCGGACTCGCGCGCAAAGGGTTCCGTACCATTATCAATTTATTATTAAAAAAATACAGTTAAATCAACCTACCTCAAAAACTATAGGAGATAATTTAATCAAACTAAAAATCGTTGATAGAGTTTATTAATGTGCATAACATATATTTTTTTCAGAATTTTATATCGCGTAGTTTAAAAAATAGAGGGGGGGGGACATTTTTCAGACTTTGAGAGCTGATATCTCGAAAACGATTTGCTTAAATAAAAATGTGATGTATAAACCTTCATATCATTTTCAAAGACCTTTCTATTAATACCCCACACGCTTATGTAAAACAAAAAAAAAATTATATCCCTCAGTTACATGTATGGAGGGCCCCCACCCCAATGGTTTTTTTTACAATTTAGTATCATAATCCTGTAGCGGTTCATACAACACATATTCTCACCAAATTTCGTTACTGTAGCATTTATAGTTTCCGAGTAAATTGGCTGTGACAGACGGACAGACGGACAGACGGACATGACGAATCTATAAGGGTTCCGTTTTTGCCATTTTGGCTACGGAACCCTAAAAAACAAATTTTTAGATGGCCTTATTATGGTGCCTTGAATGTTAATTCCATAGCTTTGCAAGGGCAAGACAAGTATCAAGAAGACCGTGGCAGGGGACGCAAGCACCGGTTTGCCTACATTTCGGCGGTCAAATACCAAGGACGGCTGCATACTTTCCATTAGTACGGTCGCCATCGGATATTTTTATATATTTTAGCCTATATAATGTCCCACTTCGCCGTGTGGTGACAGCAGTAAGAATACATTTGTTACCACCCCAACTCCTCCTGCGGGTGTCGTAAGAGTCGACTAAGGGATTGAAGTGTCACTGAGCATTATTGGATAAAAGATTGATGATGGGCAGCAGGGTCATCATAGTGGACACATTACTGCGATCGCCAATCCGCTTGCCCAGCGTGGCGATTATGGGCATTTACCTCCTAATGCGTCCATACGCATAATTAAAGGGAGAGGCCTACGTCCAGCAGTGGACTATCATAGGCTGATGAAGGTGATGAATGTCCCACTGCTGGGCACAGGCCGCCTCTCATATATGAGAGGGATTGGGCTATAGTCCCCACGGTGGCCCTAAGCAGGTTGGGAATTTCACATACACCTTTGAATTTCTTCGCGGATGTATGCAGGTTTCCTCACGATGCTTTCCTTCACCGAAAGCTAATGGTAAATATCATCTGATATTCCGTACATAAGTTTCGGAAAAACTCATTGGTACGTGCCAGGATTTGAACTCACGACCTCCGGATTGAAAGTCAAACGTCTAAATCACTGAGCCACCACCGCATTTCTATTATATAGATATTTTTATTTTATTTTATTTATTTAGTTATTTTAGAATTATAACTAACGTGAGACTCGAACATGTTAAAATATTATCGAACCGGGTTACTCACGTATTTAAGTCGATGATTGCTCGATACGTTTCGACCCGTAAAGAGGGTCCTCGTCCGGAGCATCCTCGGCCAATGCCTGCGTGTACTGCGGGCCTGCGCCCTACTAGAACGGGTACTGGGCGGTGGTGGCGGGTACTCCGGACGAGGACCCTCTTAATGGGTCGAAACATGTCGAGCAATCATCGACTTAAATATGTGAGTAACCCGGTTCGATAATATTTTGTTATTGGCCGTGTGTTGACGGCAGTGAAGAGTACATTTTGTCACCATCCTAACTCTTTCCGTGGGTATCGTAAGAGTCGACTAAGGGATTATAGTGTCATATATTTTGTCAACTAGCGACCCGCCCCGGCTTCGCACGGGTACTATATCTACATAAAAACCTTCCTCTTGAATTACTCTACCTATTAAAAAAATCTCATCAAAATCCTTTGCGTAGTTTTAAGAATTTAAGCGTACAAAGGGACATAGGGACAGAAAAAGAACTTTATTTTATAGTTATCATATAATTAATGGGACGATTGCAAAAAAATGTTAAAGGCCTTTAATTAATACAAAATTTAGTGTCATAATTTTTGTGATACTTAGTTCAATTTTGTATAACATCTTTTGGCACTGAAAAAAGATGACAAATTCAAATTTACTATGTTTGTGCGTCTAGTATATATAACAATAACCCATAGATCTCCTTATCGAATTTCCATTATTACTATGTAAAAATAATTTTAACAATGCGAAGATAATTCCAAAGAATGTAATAAAACGTTTGCAAATTATTGTAAAATAAAACCGCACATAATCAATTATATACATCAATTCAGAACATATTGCAATTCAGCCTTGAAAGTAAATAGGTATTTTATTATTTTATTGCATAGGTACATTATTGCGGTTAAAGAGATTCAGTGGTAAATATAATCAACAAATAAAAAAATATATCAGAATTCAACCGATTTCTCCAAGACTATCATCACTATCATCAGGGTGCGAGAAAATGGTCATTTTTGACAAACTTTTTTTTTGATGGCTATTTCAGTTCATGATCAAAAGCTTGTATGGGACCAAAAAACAATTTCGGCTAGAAAAGCCGTAAATCGAGTATTAAAATTCCCATACAAATTCTATCAAAGTTAAAAAATTTACTTTTCGCGTTTCGTTTTTTTATGCCATTTGATTTCATTTTGGACTAACGGCAAAGTACAGTCGACGTCAAAGATATCATTACGGTTTAGGTGCCTAAAATATATTTACACGACTTTATTGCCTTAAAATTAAGGTCGTGTAAATATATTTTTGGCGCCTAAACCGTAATGATATCTTTGACGTCGACTGTACAAAAAATCAAAAAATGAAAGAAAACTGTTCTCATAGATTTACTATGGGAAAAAAGTGAAACTTTCAATTACATTATCTGTCACGCAAATTTTATTAATATTACTAATGTTATACGTTATTAAAAAAACTATCAAGATTGTTATTTAAAAAAATGTTTGGCTGCGTTCACCAAACATGGAATTCAGTTGAAAACTATCCAAACCGAACCATATCACGATTAGCGATAATAAAACACCAAGGCCGCCGTCGCTGATAAACAATAAAATTGCAGTTTGTAAAAACGATTTTAAAACGATTACATGTATCACGTTCATGTTTTTCACTATCAATTCACGCTTCAAGAGAGAAAAATATTTTAAAAATTAAAAACCTCACAGTTCAATAAACTTTAACGCATTTTAATTTAAAAATAATTCATTGGAAATTCCACGAGTCATTTGATAGTTTGATTTTTTTTGCGTGTTCGGCCCTGACCATTCTAAGAAACAAACAAAGTTCTCTGGCATTGTTACTCAAAAAAAATCATAACTCGTATTTAAGTTTTCCAAATAAAAACACATAAAAAGTAGGTATTCCGTACGCAACATTTTTATACCACTCACTGTGTTTATAGCAATATTCTTAGCAATCTCGTATCACTATTTGTACTGCGTATTTGCTATTATTTATTGAATTTCCGTTGTCAAGCGACAAAATATTCATCAGAAACGATATCCAATTACACAATCACATACAACACACGATATAATCGGTTTATATAGAGTTAATAAACGCACTTTCAACGTAAATATAATCTAATCTTCGTTGCTTTAGCGTCGCTGTGCGACATAACCTCAAAACTAACTGGAGAGAAAACATGCCATGGGCGCCGCGTGGCAAACACGTTGCGCGCGCCGGTATAGTCGTCTCGCTCTAACGCATTGTGTTGTCGATCTCCCGCTCTGCATGGGGTACTTTTTTATGAATGATTGGAGTTAAAAAAAAATTGGTATTAGATTGAAATTTTGTAAGCTATCATATAGGTACTATGTTATCGTGGCTGATATTTTTAACTGTAAAATTCACCGTCAATACCTATAAAATGTGAACAAAGTAAACAAACCTTGTAGTTGGGTCAAAATTATTTTCGTTGTCTTGTTTCACATGTATATACCACTCTGTCACGCTTTTAGTTGCTGTTTTGACTCCGTATATAGAAAAAATCCGGTGCACTAGTATTTCGTTTTCATGCTAGATTTTAATCCATACATCAGAAATTGAAAACAAAACATCATCTCATACAAAAATCACCACTGCGTCACGTTTTTAGGGACACAAATTAAGAAAACGAAACTTATTAACGAACTTTAATTTTTAAACTATCCCATCAAATTGTCCTGTAAATCCTTGTTTCATCAAATCTTACCATTTTATAATCCTATGCACTAACGCTGGAATTAGTGTTCGAAATTGGGTACTTTATGCCAAAAGTATCTTAGAGATTAAATTTGAGCAACCAATATTTTTCGATATTCGAATTTAAACCTAGTCACTTTGACAAAGCGTCTTTAGCGTCTAGTTTATAAAGTTACCTTACTTGTTTTATATACTAATATGGACAGCTGGGTCGCGTTTTATAAAGTTACAATTTACAATTTCGCTGTTTGCCTCTCTAACGC